>PVQA01000584.1:0-63842 GCA_002980515.1 Fusarium burgessii | reverse complement strand
CTTTAACTATCGTAATAATATAATATATATATAATTATTAATATTATTATTAATTTAAAATATAGCTATAGTAAAGTAACTAAATAACTGTTAGCTACTTATATGTTTTCTCATTAGAGATAAAATATTATAGACCTTTTTAAATATAGTATTAAGTCCTCCCAGTAATAAACAGACCACAGGAAAAGTAATCACGGAATGTTAATGAGATAACCCGAAGAAGCTCTAGCCCATTAAATTTCGTTAGTGAGATTATAAGTTACCCCTCCATGACGTTTATCCTAAGGGTTTTCGGTTCTTTTGTTGGCTGCGTAAATAGACCGTGGAAAGACCAACCTGATTAATACGAGTTTGTAAGGAAAAGGAGAAAATCAAGGATACTGGAAGATATTAGTGTCGGGAACTCTACGACTGGATAACTGACTAACACATAAATTTGGCTGATGCACAGCATGCTATTCCAATATATAATCGCGTCTTATGGTGATTCATAGTTCTCCTGTATCCATACTAAAACCGAAGTCAATTTCCTTCCTCGTTCTCTGTGTTATTCGAGCCGCAGGGAGTTGGTTGCGTATCCATGGATTGAAGCAAGGGGCTCCAAGTTGGTCAACCCTAGCGCAGGCGGATACGGTTAAGCATCACCACTTTGGGCGGTCACAGGGGCCTCGTTCGTTCAGGACGCTTTGAAGGTGTGACACTGGACCCTAGCGGCCGAAGACAAGTACTAGATCTTGCAGTTTTTGTTTAGGGGAGGGAGTCTGTTTCGACGTTGTTTGACAATACCAGCAGTGCCGGAGTGACGAGAACGACTGAGGTGTTGAAACGAAGCGAAGGCTTGTCCTTGGCTGGATGAGTTCGCCTTGAAGCTTTGGACAACCTTGAGAGAGGAAACGGCATCAGCTAGCAAATATCTAGAGGCCAGCTATTTCCACGATTAGGTCCGCAGAGGCACAGCTGTTCATAAAGTAGACCAGCCCAATTTGAAAACTCGATGAGTTCCACAACAAACGCGAAACGGTCTCACAGTAAACATGAACAATGATCCATCGCTCTTTCCGCTTATCAAGTTTCACTCTGCTTGCTCCGGATGACGCCCTTACTCATCCCTCAACGCCACATCCAGAAAGATCAACTCCTTGAATCATGGACCATGTCCAATCTTAAGCTGGGGGTTGTGGTACATATTATCATCCCTTGTATGTTAAATGGACCGGTCTGCCTTGATGAGGAAGCCCTGAAAACAAATCTTATGCTTATGAGGCTCATATTTCGCAGAATTGAACGAGCAACGTGTTCTTGACATATCTGATCAAGGATACAGACTGAAAGGAGTTGACAGTTTCAGTTGTACCGAGTAGTCTAGACTCTGCAGCCATCATCCATGGCACCTAGGAGATAGCATCCCCGCTATTAGCGGAGCCAGCCGGCGTCAGTGCGAGCTTCAGGTGCTAGGGGCTCTACCAAGCTCGGCTTGGGGTGACAGAAGAAATACTACCAAAGGGTTGAGATGACTAATATTACTTCAATAAAAAATACATAAAGATAGATAAAAGAAAGAAGAAAAAAAGGAAGGAAAAAAAAGCTAGATATTAATAGAAGTAAGTAGAATTTTATAAATCTTTTATTATTATAGCTATCTATAAGATTTATCTAGATTATCATCCTATTTAAAAACCTTCAGTCATCTTTTCTGTCACCTCCAGGCCCGGCTGGAGGTCACTAGAGCTGCGTTAGACCAGCGGACAACCCCATCTTTAGGCGTCTCTAAGGATAATCCCCCGGTCCAGCTGTCTGGACGCCAGAGCTGTGATCCAATGGCCCCAGATATTGTTCATTTGCGCCCATGAGCACACATTCTATGACGAAGCCCAGCTAAAGCGGTAGAAGAAACATAGCAGTAGCTGCCGATTATCACATCTCTTAGCTGCCATTTTAGTCAAGAATCTAGGCAGGGAAGGCACATCAGGTTCTTACCAGCTGCCCTGTGCAAGACGTAAATTTAGACCAGAAGGTACAGTACAAACTTAGTCCTATCCCACCTCACGCTCTCCACTGAAGCTAAACCATCTCTATCTAGGTACCTATCCACCCATCCTCTTTGCATCCATCCCTCCTCCTCTTCTCCTCCAACTCACTTTCGTCTCTCTTCCTGTTGCCAGGAGTTGGAATCTTGTTCCATCCATCCAGGCTTTCACTTCTCGTCGTCTCACCATCTGCCTCTTCATCGCCGCTTTTCCAAACCACGTTCCTTGGCTCAGCGCAAGCTCGTCTACCCTCCTTTTGGGCAAACATTGTCCCGCCGTGCCATCGCCTATCGCCATCGCAATTCGCCTCAACCATTGCCCGTTGTCCAACAGGTTCGCCCATCCTCTATCAACCGCCCATCTTCGGCCATTACAACGATTCTCGATATTAGATCAAACTGGCTGTATCTTGATTCATCCCTTTCGCCGAATATCGACGTGCTATATTTACAATACAAGTGCTCTTGACTCAACTGCCCAACATGGAGCAGCAGCAACAGCAACCCCCGCAGCAGCCGCAGCAACAGCAGCCTCAGCAGCCGCAGTCGTCTCAACAGCAAGCTTCCCAGCAGCAGCCTCAGGTTGGCGGCGTCCCTGGGCCTGCTGGGCGTAGACTTCACATTGCCCATCGCCGAAGCCCTTCTGAGCTGACGCCACTGATGAGCATGTTTGCCAACCCTGGAAGTAAGTTGCTGAGGTTTTAACTGTCCTCATTCCATCTCTTTTTTCGGTGTCTTATCTTTGTGCTTTCATCATGGACGCATGCCCCTTAAAACACCGGTTGTGATGCAATTGTTCCGCTCGTGCCTAAATCATTCATGATGTCCTGGCCATGGCCACGCAATTTCCCTATGTGGCAACGTACTAACATGACTATCCTTTAGTGGAGCAGCTTGCCATTCAGCAGCAGATCGAGCTGTTGCAGCAACAGCAGCAGCAGATTCAAGCTACGCATCAGCAATATGTCAACATGGGAATGGTGCCTCCGGGACAGCCTCTCGGCCCCGGTGGTGCGTTCAATCCTTTGCAGCCAATGCCCAATATGTCGCAAGCTGCTTTCCAGTTCCCCAACCAAGTAACTCAGCAGAACATGGCTCCTCCCACTCAGCCACTCTCACATCGCCGTAATCAGTCGGCACTCCCCAACATGGGTATGGGGCCTCCTCCTGCGCCCTCCTCCGGTGCTTCTGGATCCGGCTTTGGTAACTTTGAAGCTCCTCAAGCCCAGGGCCGAGAGAATAGTGGAGGTCGAGGCGGCCGTGGTGGAGGTGCTGGTGGTGGTCATCAAAGAAGACACTCTCTAGCCCTTGCAGACGCCAAGAAGGCCGCCGAGATTGCCCAGCAGAAACGAACAACCACCGGCTTCTCATTCCCTGCCTCTCCTGCACCTGACGAAGAGAACAAGCCCACGTCCCAGTCTACCCTCGATGTTCCTGTTGCTCAGGGCTCGACCCGTGGTGGACGCGGTGGCCATGGTCGCAGTCAGAGCATGGCGGTTAATGGCCGAGGAGGCGGCCGTGGTGGTTTGAATGCCGAGAGCAATGAATTCCAACGCCGCGGAAGTGGCCACGCCCGTACCGGATCTCGTAACTTTGAAGGTAACTGGCGTACCCAGGGCCAGGGCCAGGAACAGTCTGGCAATGCTGGACAGAGTCAAGGCTTCCAACCTGGTCACCGACCTCGCGGTTCTATGAACCAGTCCGTCTCTGGAATTGGAAGCTTTCAGTATAACCCTAGCCAGCCTCAGGTTATGCAGCTCCCTAACCAGATGATGATGCCTCAAATGTACGGGCAGCAGCTGAACCCCATGCAGCTGAACCAGTTGCAGGCCTTGCAAGCCGCTCAAATGAATGGCCAGCAATTCATGGGTCTCCAAGGCTCTCAGCATGCTGGTCAGCTCGGTGGCCAACAGCAGCAACAACAGCGAAAGACTCTTTTCACCCCCTATCTCCCTCAGGCCTCCCTCCCCGCTCTTTTGGCCGATGGCCAACTCGTGTCCGGTATCCTCCGTGTCAACAAGAAGAACCGTAGTGATGCTTATGTTACCACTCAGGATGGTCTGCTTGATGCCGATATCTTCATTTGTGGTAGCAAGGACCGAAACCGCGCGCTTGAGGGTGATCTCGTCGCTATCGAGCTCCTGGATGTCGATGAAGTCTGGGGTCAAAAGCGCGAGAAGGAAGAGAAGAAGAAGCGCAAAGATATCACCGATACTCGATCCGGATCTACTAACCAAGGTAACCAAAACTCTAGCAGCAACAATGATGGTAACCCTCCCGAGGGGGGCATTCGTCGTCGTGGCAGTCTCCGCCAGCGTCCCACGCAAAAGAAAAACGATGATGTTGAAGTCGAGGGCCAGAGCCTCCTCCTTGTTGAAGAGGAGGAGATTAACGATGAGCAGAAGCCTCTGTATGCTGGTCACGTTGTTGCTGTTGTTGAGCGTGTTGCCGGCCAGATGTTCTCTGGTACACTTGGCCTGCTCCGCCCTAGCAGCCAAGCTACCAAGGAGAAGCAAGAGGCTGAGAGGGCTGCTCGTGAGGGCAACAACTCACGCCACCCTGAGCCTCGCCAACAGGAGAAGCCTAAGATTGTTTGGTTCAAGCCCACAGACAAACGTGTGCCACTTATTGCCATTCCTACTGAGCAGGCACCTCGCGACTTTGTCGAGAAACATCAAGACTACGCGGACCGAATTTTTGTGGCTTGCATAAAGCGTTGGCCCATCACCTCCCTCCATCCCTTTGGAACTCTGGTTGAGCAACTTGGACGCATGGGTGATCTTAAGGTTGAGACCGATGCGCTTCTTCGCGACAACAACTTTGCTTCAGATGAGTTCTCTGACGCTGTGATCCGTAGTGTCGGTCTGCAAGACTGGTCACTCGAGAAGGAGGATGAAGCCGCCCTCGTCGAACGTCGTGACTACCGTGAAGAGAAGGTTTTCACGATCGACTATAATGGAGGTGCTGAGCTCGGCAATGCCGTTCATGTCAAGTCTCGTTCTGATGGCAAAATTGAAATCGGTATCCATGTTGCTGACATTGCACACTTTGTTAAGCCCAACTCCCTGGTGGACCGTGAGGCTAAGAAGCGAGGCACTTCCGTCCAGCTCAAGAATCGCTTCTGCGCATTGTTGCCGCCTAAGCTATCGGCTGAAGTTTGCTCTCTGACCCCCGACCAGGATCGTCTAGCTGTGTCGGTGGTGTTCAATGTGAATCCGCATACTGGATCTGTCGCCGAAGGTGACGCGTGGATTGGTCGCTCCATTATCAAGAGTGCTGGCAAGGTTTCCCTTACCGACATTGACGATGCTCTTACAAACCCCTCTGAGTACAAAAACCCAGCCGTTCCTGTCAATACCATACAGATTCTCAACGCTGTGTCGCAGAAATTCCGGGAAGCTCGCCTTGGCGCTGGTGGTGAGCCTATTGCACCTCTCAGGCTGCTTCAGCAACTTGATGATGAGAACGACCCCGTTCAGGATAATCTCTTTGATTCGACCCAGGCTCTTGAGCTTGTGGAAGAATTGATTCATAAGGCTAATGCTTATGTGGCACAGCGTCTGGTTGAGGGCCTTCCTGAAAAGGCCCTCCTTCGTCGCCAATCTGCCCCTAACCCCCGACGACTGCAGACCTTTGTGGAGCGTATGACAGCGTTGGGTTATGATATTGACTCCTCCGGCAGCGGTGCCCTTCAAAACAGTCTCTTCAAAGTTGATGATCCAGATCTGCGAAAGGGTATGGAGACTCTGGTTGTCAAGTCTATGCAGAGGGCCAAGTACTTCATTTCAGGTAAGACTGGAAAGCAGCTGTGGCCGCACTATGCTCTGAACCTGCCTCTTTACACTCATTTCACCAAGCCAACTCGGCGCTACGCCGATATCATCGTTCACCGTCAACTGGAGGCTGTTCTTTCCAAGGGCAAGATCGAGTTCACTGAGGATCTCGAGAACCTTGTCAAGACCGCCGAGTCTTGTAATACTAAAAAAGATTCTGCTCAGAACGCCCAGGAGCAGAGCGTTCACATTGAGTCTTGCCGAACGATGGACAAGAAGCGCCAAGAAGCCAACGGTGATCTTATTGCCGAGGGCATCGTCTTGTGTGTATACGAGTCCGCTTTCGACGTACTCATCCCTGAGTGGGGATTCGAAAAGCGAGTTCACTGCGATCAGCTGCCTCTGAAGAAGGCTGAGTTCCGAAAGGAGAAGCGGGTTCTTGAGCTTTACTGGGAAAAAGGTGTGCCCAGCTCGGCATTCGTACCTGAGGACGAGAGACCTAAGGCTGCCGCATCCATCCGACACTCAAATGCTTTAGCGGCCCAGCGCCAGGCTGAGGAGGCCGAACGCGCCCGAAAGGAGCGCGAGGAAGCTACTCGCAAGCAAACCGACACTGGCACCATCTCTACCGATGACGTCGATGCCCTTTTCGACGACGACGACGACAACACGTCCGATGTAACTGAGGCCATGGCTGGAGCGTCGCTGGCTGAGCGCCCTACTCAGAGCGTCCCCGGCTCCCCTGCTCGTTCCTCATCCAACGCTGGCAATCTGCATCGTACTCGTTCCGATTCCAAGGTGCCTGTGGCGGAGGCCGTCGAGACTCGTCTCACCAACAAGGAGAAGTACCTCAGCCTCTTCTCGCTTCGCGAGGAGGGTGGTGACTACATTCAGGATGTGACAGAGATGACGAGGGTGCCGGTAATTCTTAAGACCGATCTTACCAAGAGCCCACCGTAAGTTGACTTGAGTTGCGATAAAGAAAAAAAAAACTATGCTAACCAAGAGATTAGTTGCCTGACAATCCGATCTCTAAACCCTTATGCTCTGTGAAATGAGAAATAAAAGTTAGCTGGCGATTGTAATGGTGACAATGTAGTGCGAAGTTTGAGCCCGGGCTACTTGGTCGAGGAAGAAGAAGGTATATCTATGTTTGTGTGAGGAGCATTGCCAGGCGGAAAGATTGCCAGAAGGAGTCGGACTTTTAGTTAGTGGTATTAACTGGAGACATAGCGGAAGTAATCTTATTTTTCTAAAAGACGTATGTGGATGTCTGTCTGTTATTGTGCTCTTTTTTACTCGAATGAGCTTTGTATTGACTTAGAGATGCTAAGCATTGGGTGAACTTTGCAAGGCACCCTTTAATCGATTTAGCCGTCAGGCAAAGGCGATTACATTGTTTTGCCGAAAATTTCAATGGTCGGCAATCTTTTATTCGCCCTTCTAGGCTAGCCCAGCAATGAAGCAAAAGATTTAGATTTACCGTTATTGGATTCAAAGCATAAATTCTACTTTAACCTTTTAGCGTCAACTGCAGGGTTACTATGTATCACATGTGTTTCGGCCAATGGCCGGACCGAGCAGTGCTTATAATGAACCAAGTAATGCAGTGAGGGGATTTCGGGATCTCAGGACAGTGTTTCATCATCATCCTTGGGCTACAGAGTTACATTCAAGGTAGTATATTACATGTGCGATACAATATGTCGGGACGGTTTCATCGTTCGTGTTTGACGTCTCAGATCTCCAGATGACAATTCCGGGATAGTCTAGCTCAGTCAGCGGAAACGTTTGAAGGGGAAGCTTGTTAAACACGGCTATCTAGCGTTCCTGAACATCGTCCTCTCTTGGCACCGGTGGTGAGGCATGCTTAACACCCCCTGTGATATCACGGATGCTGGACCAGCCGAACGAGTCGGGATGATGATCCCGGTGTTGGGAATTAGAATATTAAGGCTGTGGTATCCACGTTGTTCTAGTTTTGTTTTCTCGATCTGACTTGACTTGACTTCCATATAAAGACGGTTTTGTCCTTTCCTTTACACTCGCTCGTTCAATAAGCGCTGGCCTGCTTTTGATACCCTAATTTCTATTACGTTCAATTCTTTAACTGAGTACAATCTCAGTGTTTAATATCTTTTCAACTTATTTATCTTACTTTCCTTGCTGGCTGGTCCGACACGTTCCTTTCGACTATACAACATGGCTTCTATCAAGACTATTCTCTTCGGTCTATTTGCCAGCACCGCTTTGGCGATGCCTTCTGGTCCTAAATTCACCAAGAGACAACTTCAGTATCACGACATGTCCAAGCGACAGAATGATGCTGCTGCAGCAGCTGGCCTTAATGACTTCGATATCCTCCAGTTGTAAGTCTCCGCGGTATAACCTGTCGCAACAAACAACTAACACACTCAGCGCCTTGACATTGGAACATCTTGAGGATACCTTCTACCGAGAAGCTTTCCTTACTATCTCCGACGAAGCCTTCGCTCCTCTCGGCCTCTCAGCAGAAACCATTGCCGACATCAAAGCCATAGGCAAAACCGAGGCTTCTCACGTAGTCCTCCTTCAGTCCGCCCTCGCAGGTGGTGGTATCACGCCTGTTCAGGAGTGCAAATACGATTTTGGCGGTGCAACAGCTGACCCAGCTGCCATGGTTGCTACAGCTGCTATTCTCGAAAGTGTTGGTGTTTCTGCCTATCTGGGTGCAGCGCCATTACTCTCCGATCCTGCTGTTCTCGGCACCGCTGGCGCGATTCTGACCGTTGAAGCACGACATCAAACCGCCATCAGAGTATTTTCTCAGGCAAAGGCGGTTCCTACACCTCTTGATACACCCCTCGGGCCTCGGGCTGTTTTCTCACTAGCCGCACCGTTCATCAAGGAATGCCCTGAGGGTTCTAACCTCAAGATCCAAGCGTTCCCTACTCTGGCTATGGCGGAGGGCCAGGACGTCAAGGCTGTAGCTATCGGAACTAAAGTGAAGCTTGCTTCCGAGGCGGCAGCTGGAGCGACACACTGTGGTTTCACTTCTGGAGGTCAGCTTCCTGGCGGAACCAAGTTCACCAAGTTCACTGAGGGAGAGGGCTGCGAAGTTCCTCAGGGAGCTGCCGGTGTTGTCTATGTGACCTTGACCAGTGCTGGACCTTTGGAGGGCGTTTTATCAGATGATATCACCGTGGCTGGGCCTATGGTACTGACCCTTTCCTAAGAGAATTGTCGAGAGGCGTTGGTGGTGGTATGGTAATGATATCTTATATCCGATGTAGACTGGAGAGCTACTCCGCTCGTATCAATATAATCGCTAGTCACTTACAAACCTCAAAGAAGCCATTGATTGGATGTAGGTGGCTTGACTTTTTCGAATTGTGCATGCAATATTCCTGATCTGATATAGTACGCATGCTGAATGTTACCAGCCTGGCTATATCTGCCAATACCTTAAATGCTTCGTTCAACGACCCCCAGAGCCGCCTCGCTGGGAACCTATTGCCATGCACTCCAGCAACTCCTGCTCATACGACTCCAATCATCCCCACAGGTCCTGCTGGCAACTCATTTGACACCTCTGCTAATGTGATAACTTTTATGTCCCTGACTTTTATGCCGCCCGCGCCAACGCCGCTAAGTCTGCAAGACGGTGTGTGCCCAAAAGGGTCACGCTCAAAGACCACTAATCTAACATTTGCCATATATATGCCTCAAGCTCGGGTCATGCTCTAGAAAGGTCGCGCCTCGAGGTATGCCTGAGCCCTGGTCCATGCATCCTTGTCCTCCGCCCGTAGTTCGTCCTTACCCAGCACCTGAACACCCTTCACGAGCGCATCGATGAAGTCACGCACAACACGGAAGTCATCGGTCAACGACTCGGCATATGGCACAAATGTCTTGGGGAACTCTTCCAGCCGCTGTAGTCGAGCCTCCTGGTCGCCGCCTGCTTCATCGTCATCGAAGAAGGTCCGTACAGCAATGCCGAGACCGATGTCAGGCTGTTGATGGAAAGGCAGTCTGTTCCAGTGTTAGTGATATCGAGGACAAACGAGCAAGAACCATACCGTCGGCTTATTTCCAGCTGATCATCCCTTTCGCGTTTCGACTGTCCATACAGGAACATCGAAGCGACAATAGCGTCGATCAAATCGCGGTCAGCTTCTCTCACTGCTGATGCCAAAGACCAGAAGCTGAGCAAGTTTTTGTTAAGCGGACCAGTGTATCCATAAACCTGGTGCCGAAGCTTCAACAAGGAAGCGCACTCGCTAATCAGCACAAGGGTTGCCTTTTCTTCATAAGAACCCTTGCGGGGCAGACCAGCTTGGCCTTCAGTGTGCTTTCCTGTTAGGAGGCCATTCCGGATGAGCTCAAAGGCAACTAGGGCTGCTTCTGACAGACCAGTCACCTCAGGGTGTTTCTCCTTGACGTCCTGGAGAGTAAGAAGACTATTGGCCAGCGCATTGCCCCAGGGGGTGAGTTTGTGCTCATCATTAGCATATCCTCTTAGGTGGAGGAATCGCCAGATGGCTACCGAGGTCACCATATCTGTGCTATCAATTCCCTTTATGGGCCTCTCTTTGGGGAATGTCTTAGCCACAAATTCGGAGTTAACAAGTGACAAAACTTCCAGTGACACGGGGCCCGCGAAATCATCAGGGAAGAATGCACGGAGATCCTCATCCTTGACACTCCAGCTGGCAACCCTCTGGGATGGGGGAGGGTTGATAGAGCGATGATTGATAGTGTAGGAATACTTGGGATCAAACCAGGCGCGGACCTTGATATTCTTGTGTTGGATACCTCGGTGTAGTCTGGGGATCAACAGAGAAAGGGCTTGCTCCTTAATGGGCACTATTCTGTCGGTGATTAGCCTTTTATATTCGTCCGAGGCAACTCCGTCTAATGTCGGCTGAATAAGAACTTGACCGTGGGTGATGTTGCCCAGTAGACGGGGTCCAATCAAGCCGGTGTTGAGATAATGGAAAAGTTCAGCTGGAAGCTGGAGGCCGAGATATTCATGGTTATCGCTAGTCAAGTGCTCATAGTCGTTTACACGGATCTCACCACTTTCCGCTATGTAAACGAAATGATGAACAACCATTCTTGCCTTCCGATACTTATCGAGCCAATCAGAGTCCTTGCTTTGGAGTATATCGTTGAAACTGGCGCAAGCAGTTGCAACACTGTTTTCTGCAGTCCTTAGCACGTTGGCGGCAGTTGAAATATTGTAGTCCGAGTACATAGAGCGTTCCAAAAGAGCAGGGAAAGGGGGCAAGAACGATGTACCAGCCATAAGAAACGAGTCGATGAACCTTGGCTCACTTGCAGTCGGGGTGAGGCTGCGCATAACCTTCTTCTTGGAGATAGCAGTAACGGTCTTGGCATCCCAATCGAAAGCTCGGATGACGGAATCCTTGACAGGGTATAAGAGAAGTTCCTGAGACCCCATCACACCCGAGCATTGGTCTGAGTCGATCTTCTCGAAATAGGCAAGCTATTACTATCAGAATGAGAGTGACAAGTTGTAAAGTTCATAGGGTACGCACCTGGGCGCAGGCAGTGTAGGGTGCAACCAAGAAGTGAAGTCCACGGCTCTTCAGAACTGTTTGAAGCAATGGGTAAAGATTTTGAATGCGAAAGGCACCTATCATGACCTCACGTTAGGTCGATTCTGAAAATGAGAACCTGATGTTCACCAACCTGGACTAGTACCGAAGGTCGTCACCGCCTCCTCAGCGGCCCCCTGAGAGTACAAGTTCCAGGCCTCTTCTGTCTTCTTGTTGGCCTTGAGGCCACGATCCAAAGTGATTTCATCCTGGCCGGTTACGGGCTGGCCATCGAAAACGAAGAAGGGGACGATTTCAGACTTTGCCCAGAGATCGAGGTTCTGGTTTATGTGTGCTTCGACCCCAGTGAGGCCGCCGAGAGCTGACAACAGAGGTTCATGAGCAGGAGGGGTCTCGAGAAGCTGGCTCAGGTAATAGGTTGCATCAACAGCGATGGCGCATCCTTCGAGCTCGGAGATGTCGTGTGTGCTATATTGCTTTCTGTTAGCGCTGAAATTATTTATGAGAGCAAGTCGCAAGACACATACGAAGCCTGGTCATTAATCCAGGAATCCTCAACAAGGACTGGTATGAGCGTTAGCGCAAGCTACAAAAAAAAACATAACTCGTATGGGTGTGGTGGGTTTAAGGCGATGCAGGTGAGTCATTCATCGTAGTATGATCCTCATTATGATGAGCATTGTTGGAGTGACTTATCAACAAAACCAATACTGCAATTGACTTTGCACATAACCTTGGAGCTTCCTCATGAACGAATGAGCTCGCACTAGCTGCATCAAGCACACTAAGAATCTTCTTGTTGCTGCTGCATCTATCGCAAGCTATACAATTCCATGCGAAATTCCGAACCAGGCTGTTTCTTTGCCAAGCCTACCCCCAAGCGCACAGGGTGAGACTCACATGGCATCTCGAAAGATTCGCAGCAACTCAGGCACCCGTGTTATGTCTCCTATATTCGAGTTCGGTGAAAGCAGAAGCCTTGTCGCAAAGAATAGTCGGTCGGTCGAAGAGCAAGGATTTGAAATCGCAGGTGTTGGCGGCAAGGCGAGGATGTTGACAGGATATGGCGGGGTTGAAAGGAGTACCGCCGAGTAAGGTGCTGGTTTGGGGTTGAATGGCGCAGCTCAATAGAGGGGAAGGCACCAGATGGGCCGTCGGAGGGATGGTGGTGAAGATAGCGAGAGACTGGCGGGAGGGCGAAGGGAGGAGGAGGAGAAAAGGAGGATTCTGCTACGATTTCGTGGAGAAGATTGAGGTTTGGAGAAGGTATCTTCAGCTTCAAACGGACAACTGGTGGAAGACGTGACAGGAAAGTTTGGCGAGTTACAACGGCAGGGACGTACCCAAACGGTACCTGCCTATGGATACCTTACATTAACGTGCCACACGACCACCAGCAAACGACCCTACAGGCGGGACGGGACAGTCAACCGTTCCCCAAGGGAAAAACCAGCCCCGGTGTGTGGCTAGTGACATCTGACCATAATTGTGGCTATGCAGAGCCGAACTCGCTCGAGATACTTACACTGAGTTGCCATTTCAAACGAGGATGGTGGGGTTGATGACGCTTTTTGCACAAGATAAAGAGTCTGACTAAGTCATCGACCGTTACCTGAGACTCCATCTGAGGCGAAAATAAGATCGTGGTTTGGATCTCAACTTTCTGCATATTGCGACTTATCACAGATACATTCTAACACGGCTCACCAGCCAAGTACAGCACATCATGAACCACCCTATGAGGGACAAAACTGGTCAATTAAACGAGCCTCTAGGACAAGACCAGAACACGGCCAACATACCCATCATTGATATCTCTGCTCCTGATGTAGACCAAAAAGAAGTCGCTAAACACCTCATCAGCGCTGCTGAAGAGCATGGTTTCATTTACATCCGCAACCTAGGCTATGACATTCAGGCTAAGGACATTGATGGAGCGTTTGATCTTGTAAGTCAGAGAAACAAATCCAACTGAATGAACCGTAAAAAATCTGGGTGGCTAAGAATATCAATCTAGGCCAGAAAGACGTTCGAATGTCCCTTGGAAGAGAAGCAAAGGTGTACTATCCAAACCAACAATCGTGGGTGGTCGGGTATGCACTCTGAAACACTGGATCCTAAAAACCAAAAGGTAGATTTACGTGCATTTGAGTAAAGTACTTGAGTAGGATGAGGTGCTAATTATGTCCATCTAGGTTGGGGACTTCAAAGAGTGAGCAACTTTCAATGCATTGCATGCCACGCCTGTCACTAACATAACAACAACAGAGCCTTCAACTTTGGCGAATTTGCAGATGGGAAAGCACAACAACCTCTCCCATCTGAACTGGTTTCTGACGAGCCTCAAATAAGCGCTTTTGCTGACTCCTGTCATGATCTCTGCCAGAAGCTTCTCTACCTGCTTGGCCTTGGTCTCGGTGTAAGTCACTTCCCACATAACTTGTGCCCATATCTCATTTGACAATCAGGTCGACGATTTCTTCTCGTCTGCTCACAACACAGACAAGGGTGCTTCGAGCTCTATACTTCGATTTCTGCGTTACCCAACCCCTGAGTCTACTGCACACTCCCCTGACGACATCCGCGCCGGTTCACACTCAGATTATGGCTCCATTACCCTCCTGTTCCGCCTCAAAGGACAAGCAGGACTCGAAGTTCTCAGAAAGGATAACGTCTGGGCACCCGTTCCTGTGTGCCCCTCTGGTACTGAAGATGACCCGAGCCCACCAATTCTTATCAATATTGGCGACCTGTTGTCATACTGGACGAACGGCCTGTTCCGCAGCACTCTCCATAGAGTTGTGTTCCCAGAAGGCAGCTCCGCGGTGCCAGGGGAGACTAGCGATGGACCAAGATATTCGATTGCGTACTTCTGTCACCCTGTTGGAGCCTCACTTCTTGAGCCCGTCCCTTGCGAAAGAGTAAAAAACTTTACGCCTTCCGAGGGAGCGTCCAGCGAGAATCCCTATGCGACAAGAAAGGTGATGACAGCTGACGAGCACCTATTTATGAGGCTTAAGGAGAGTTACGGCAATCTTTATGAGAAGAAAACATAGGTGCATCACATATAGATAAGACAGTACAGTCATTGCATCAACATCCCCTTCGATATTCATGAGCTACTGTGAGCTACCGGCTGTATCTAGTCTCATATCACCCAGCTCCAGGTGCACACTTTCAGATGGTGCAAAGCCACCACCTTAGTTTCCATTCAGAGAAGCCATCGAAGTAGGGTTCGACAGATTTGTCTTCCTGGGTCGTGAGATAAGGCAAAAAGCGCCAATCGTGAACTTCAATGAGGGTGCCCTTGTTGAAGAGGTTGTCCTTACGAAGTTCCAAGAACTTCTCTTCCAGGTGGTCATACAAGGGTTTGTCACCGCTGTCGCACACCACATAAGCCCTTGAAAAAGTTGTAGTTTTTCCTATCTGTCTAGCCTCCTTCTCAGCTTTGAGCCATGTGTCGAGGTCAGTGACAGGATCGTCAACACCATGCTGAGCGAGAAGCCTTTTTGCTTCTTCTTTCTTGACGAGAAGGTCTGGAGAAACGAGTACCACTGCATTCGCAAACACGCAATCTTCGCTAGCGTAGACGCATTTCCCTTTCAATGCCGTAGTCACTTTGGTCGGGAATGGCTTCAGACGATCGGGTTTTGTTTCTGTCTGAAGTTCGGGTTCATTGGTGTTTGGGTTGATGACGAGCTTTATGGTTTCAGTATCAACTCCATTGGAGTCGCTGCCTTCGTCACAAATACTCTGGCTTCGAGGTGAAGGACAAGAAGGACAGGAAGAAGAAATGGCGGATTGAAGTCGTGGGTTGTTGTCTCTAGCTGCGAGAGGTGCCCGTTGTTGTGAAGTATTTTGACAGTAGGGGCAGTCTTTTTGGTTTGTCGATGATTCACTGTCGTTCTTTAAGCGTTTGTGCTGCGAAGTTGGCTTAGTGGGGGTCAGACCGCGTTTGTGTTTGATGCAGGATTCATTAGAAGATGATACAGCTCGCACAAATGTTGTAGCTGATGTGGTAGGTGAATTGAAAGAAGGGAGTTTGGTAACTCTTTCGCGTCGGCTATGACAAGGACTACCTTGATATCTAGCTGGTGATATTGTGGCTAACGGTGATGTCGGAGACCATGTAGAGGATGTATCTTGTGTTGATTTGCGAGGCGACGGTGTTGGCATAGTAGTCACCGTTAACTGGCTCGCAGCGTCAACAGCAATACCACGAGGGTCAGCTGCTTCGAGTTTCGAAATCCACTGTAGGTTCTCCTGACTGTCTTCCAATTTACTGGTGGTGGCTGCCTCCTTTGCCAGTGCCTGCAACTGCTCAAAGGATATTGTGTCAGTGAAGTCCCGATCGAAGTGAACCTTTGTCACTGAAGGGAATCTTAAACTCCAGAAGCCAGTGTTTCCCATACGGTCAAAACTGAAGCATTTCAAATCAATAACCAATGGTTTAGTGAATATGACCGTTGGAGGGGATCCTTGTTCAACTCCAGGAGCCAGTTTCAAAGTAAGTGCCCCGTTGTCGTCTGCAGGAACAGGCTCTGGATTTGAATAAGTGACGACTTCTCTTAGGATGGCTTCGTTCAACTCTACCACATTGACGATGGTAAACTCTGGCTTAGCACTCCAGCCTCTGACTGCTTCTTTGTTATCCAGACAACCAACGTAGAAGTGAGTCCACTTGAGTCCAGAGACCCGGTAACTCAACGCCTTCGTCGAGTCATATCTCGCACCGACAACCGAAAAGTCGCCAACATCTCCAAAATTACCAATGTATTCTTTCTTGAGCTTGATACAACAGCTCGAAAATTTTCGGCGGTGGTCTCTAAAGTCAAAATATGGCTCATCTGGTTTCAAAACAAGGCCTTCTTTCCGAGCCAAAATGGCCGTGGCAAAAGTTTTGCGAAGAGTCGAGGCTCCAAGAGGCTGTCCAAAATCAATGACTTGGCGCGGAACGAGTTCTGCCCATCCTTTACGGCAGCAAATGAGGCGGGAGAGAATCTTGAATCTTTCCGAATGCCGTAAGTTGATCAACGACTGATCTTCTAAAAGCATGATATCGTAATAAATTATCATAAGGTGCTCTTGCGGCCCAGGCCTGCAACGTCAGGATCAAATGACTAAGAAAGTACAGCAAGACTTACAAGGAGTCCAGCTCCGTGTCCAGAAACCTTCCTCTTCGTGATACATGCTTCCTAATTTTATGAAACGGAAGTATTTTCTCTTGCTGTGCAAAGTTAGAAAGAGTTGACAGGTTGTTCGACAATACATACAGAATCATCATATACAACCAATTCCCCTTCCAATATGCACGCTTTTTTTACTTGAGTGCCGGATTGTCCAATGTTGAGCGATTCTAGGATAGTCCTGTTCAGGGAGTTAGTCTAATATGCTTATCACATTGTTTGCACTGACCTGTGAAGAGCAACTCGGTCTTCTGTGCTATCTTTGCCGCTCTTCGAGAATATATGTATGCACTGGTCTCCTTTACTTGGATCGATGTGGATCTGACAGTATTCGCCATCAATCTTTTCCTCCACACTCATGCGTCCATGGCCCAGGTCCAGACAATGTTTGATGCTGCGCCCCTTGGCCCAAGGTTGTCGTCCAATTTTGATGCCAAGTTGAGGTTTTACTGTGCCCACGATTTGCTCACGTGGTGTTTGGCGCCCAGCATTTGGGAGCAGCCTTCCTCGTGCCGCTTGGAGGGAACTGATCGCAGTAGCAAAATCATCCTGTATCCTCAGAATGCAGGGCAGAATAGGATCACAGAGTCGATATATAAGGTGAGGATCTAGACTTAGTGGCTGGTAGCTTTTCAGAACAAGCCGCGTGAACCATTTTGCCTCCGTTGCACTCAACCTTCTGTAAAGGTTCTCAACATCGTTTCTGTTGCTTGGAGTCAGGCTAGCCTGTGAAGCCCGGATCGAAGGAGAGCTCCATTTTATTTTAGCTGCGAGAGAATGGAGGAGTTCGTCGATTTCTTCAACTGTAACAAGGTTTTTCTGATCGTATCTAGGGCTTGGCTGATACGGTTAGCTGAACGCTTCCAAGTTTCGGTGCATACTGACCGTGACAGTAAGGATGCGGAAAGCACAGTCTGCCAAATCAATGCCAGACCCTGGCTGTCGGTACTGAGCTAACTCTGCAATCCGTGAAGATCCAAGCAGAAATGTACGGCCAATGATCCTCTCGAGGGTAGCAGCTTGAATACAGTAGACTCGGTCGGTCCTTTTATGTGGTAGAAGCGTTGATAAGAGCGCTGAGAGGTTTGCGTCGTGAGCATCCACGGAGTTGCGATGCCGAGTGAACCACTTTGTAACAACGTTCGAACAATTCTTTTTTTCAAGAGAAAGAAGGTAAGTTGGCTCAAGCAACTCGCAGACCAGAGAGAACGGAAGCGGCATATTCCCGGATCACCATACCAATTTACCAAAAAGAGATTATTACGAGAACAAACATCTCAGAATCCTAGATTTCGCGACTCAGGTGAACAGGTGGAAATGGTTCAATTGTTCGTGCTAAAGTGAAGAGAACAGGCACCATAGTCACCACATGAGAAGGAAAGATGCCATTCTCACGTTTCTGGATCTACATAAAGGCCCTCCAACAACAGGAAGGAGTAGTGCCTGAGGTAATTGGTGATGAATGCAGTGGGTAAGATACCTACCTTAATTGACCTGTCAGCCGATGCTAGTCTGCTAGGTCCCTTACCTTATCCTACTACCTTACCTGACGCGAGGTTGACGCGAAGGTCACGTGACAGTATTGACTGTTGATCGAAGACCGTGGTTCCTGATCCTACATAAATTCTCTAGAGGCTAATGAAATCATACCCTTGAATATTATCCTGGGTTATAATTATAGTACCTTGACTACAAGAGATAGATATTAAGGTATTGGTATTGGAATGCAAGGAAAATTGCTAACAAGAGCTTATTGAGTTCAAAAAGTTCAGCAAGCCACGTGTAAACCTAACGAGAAATAACCCCAGAAATACTACGGAGTAGTTAATTAGGTAGATATGCAAGTCAGCTTACGATTATAATTTATTACCATTGCATGCAGCATCGGCGACTGTACAGAATTGTGCTCAACACATATTCCTCGATCTGCATTTATGCAAGGTCCGCTGCAAGCGCAAACACAGAACGGGCAAAGACCCCTGACCCTGAATGACAGGGTCACGGGAACGAATTCTCCATCGTCGTGACAAACATCTACCGCCAGCAAATCAGTCAGGCCAAGATGTTTCAGTACCGAGAAGCCAATAATCGAGAGGAGATATCAAGACTCTATCTGGACAACGGGAATTAGGGGGCAGTGCAGACGCTCGAACCTCGTCTTCGTTGAACCTTGCCCAACACGAAAGTACCTAAGGCACAGGCTGCAGTAGTTTATCGAGCTGGCAGCTCTTAACGGATGAGAGGGGAGCAACGGGCAGTATGATGAATCGAGCATCGAAGAAGTTCAAATTAAAAGTGCCGACGATGAAATAATAAATACAGTACCTACTACAAACTGTGCCTATATACCTACCTAAGATACCTTACTTGAGTCAAACTGGGGATGTGGTCCACTTCCCACAAGGCGTTGAGCTCGCTCGATGGATCGCACAAAATGGGGCACCGACAGCTGGTTGTCGGGGTCAGGTGGTGCGATTGCCACAACCTGTAAGTGAGACTTGCGGGTTGGGCCGTAAGTGCAAGAATTTGGGTCAGTTCGCAAGGCACTGACTGGCATGGCATGGTGTTTTAATGGATGCCGAGGATCCATCCATTTGATTGACTTATGAGTCTCCCTCCATAAGTAAACAAACACGTCCCAGTTCCTTCAACACAAGAGACCCTGCTGCAGCAACATCTACAATTCACGTCCAATACTTTACCTTGCCTGACCTCCTCCATGATCAAATTCACGCCCCCGAGGATTACACGCATTACATCCTCTAGTACAGGACCACTCGCCTGCTGAGACGGACTCCTCCAAGGACGGCTCCAGATACCTTACCAGGGCTTATCAACAACATCCAGTTCTATTGCTTTTTCAACATTCCATATTTGCATCCCGCAAACACCTGTTCGGGAATATTCGCTCATTACATTATTTTCTAACTATAAACACTCTTTTATTTTATTTTATTTTCTTCCCTTTCCTTTTATATCAACTTTGTTTTATGTCACATAGTCTCACCTCTCGACAACAATTGATTCACTTAACGGCTCCTTATCATCCGCCCCATCCGCTTAACGTCACTCCGTCCCTTACTGGGATTCGTCAATTTGCTCGCGCCCGGCCCTGGCAAGCCTCATCGTCCCTGGCTTCCTAATTCGAGAAGTTCCTGCGTCCTGCCCGGCGTCCAATGGTGGTCCACTGCTCCTCCTATTCTCCCGACAATCCCCCCCCCCAGCTGTGCTAAGGAGTTGACCCAAGTTAGGGGATCTAGGGACGTGCTACCGAACGCATGCAGGGCTCTATTTTCGACGACAGCCACTGAACAATTGGTGGGCACTCCACCAAAATCCATCCCGGCTGGCGCCATACCCCATGCGAAACTTGATACACCACTAAGCCACCCACAATCCACCCTTAGACTCGCCTCTCTCCCCTTATTCTGATGACTGGTTTCCTCTTTCAAATCTGCGTTGCCCATCGTTGCTCGTTCGCTCTCTTCGATGATCACCGCCATCTAACACAGTTACACTATAGAGCGCTCACTGCCAGGGCCGCTGTTGCTGCTGTCGCCGCTGCTAGATTGCGGCGTCGTAGAGCCCGAAGAGCTCCAGCCACTCATTTCCATTCTCAGTTACATTTCAGTTTGCTTAAACGCCGAAGACTGCTCGGCCTCCGTTCCCTACTATTCAATAAGTCGAATCCCTACGAGTTAATGGGCATGGCCTCGCAACAACAAGCTATCCGTCGACGCTACTCAGTTGCCGACCGTCTGCCAGCAGATTTAGTTTTTCCCACCGCGGCATCCAACTCAATTCTTGAGACAGCCCCTAATTCGACCATTTCTGTTACTACTCCTCCCACTGTCGATGTCCTTGCGTCTGTCAACCCCAGGCACGCTCCTCTTCGTGAACTGGCCCAGGGGCCCAAACCGAGACATTTGAATTCCTTCTCACACAACCGCCACGACAGCATGAGTTCAACATCAGCAATGCCTCCTCCGTTGTCTTCAAAGGACGAGAGCATCCCTTTCAGACGTGGTCATGCTCGTGCCAAATCTAGTGTTTCCAGCATGAATCGCCAGGTCAACCGACTCTCTCTGACGCTCCCAATTGCACCCCCTACGAGCGACCCGTCCCGACCAACACCAACTTCTGCTTCAATTTCATCAGTCCCCCCGACACCAATCGACTCTGGCATTCAATCTCCTGCTGACGCAAATGAGTTTATCATCGCAATTGCTGCTCAGGAGAGGCGTGTACTAGAATTGCGTGAGGAGCTGTCGCGTGCTGAAGCAGATCTAATGTCACTCAAGAAGAAATGGACCACACAAGAGAAGAAAGGGGACGCAGTACCTATTGAAGCATTTCGCAGTCCTGTCTTATCTTCAGACGATGATGGTGCATCTATCAGGCGAAGTGTCGACTCAGATCGCAGAAAACTATTACAACAGACTCAGAACGCAGTGACTCCCAATCGGCGAAGGGTCCTTCGTGGTGGGCATACAAGAACCCTATCTCTGCTGTCGCCGGCGAAACCAGACGCAGGGTTCTCCTTGTACCAGGATCGCGATCACGAACATGAGCAGGTGAAATTACCTTCGATAGAGCGCAGGACCGCTCAATTAACAAACCTTCATTTATCTAAACGTGCCTCGTGGCAGCCACGCACACAGCAAAACGGTCCGGTCGTTCCACAGATTGTTGAGGACTTTAAGTTAGGCCTCAGAGCTTTTGTCGAGGATATACGCCAAATTACAGTTGGGGATGAGCCTATCAACGGCCAGCCCGTTCGTTCCACCAGCGTCCATGAACGTGGCGAAACAAATCGAACCCAGGATACGATACGACCGAATCGTCCGCTACGACCCAAAGTGAGCACAGTGTTTGAGCCACCCCATAACAAGTCGGATACAATGGAAACAACAGAGATCAAATCCTCGATCTCGGCAAGCACAGTGTCGAAAAGGCCTGAGATGCCTGCTCGGAGCAAAACAAAGTCCAAGAACAAGTCTTTCTCCTGGCAACCTCTTGGCTTTGATTCGATGGATGATAACGACTGGTCTAATTGGGAATCTCCGGCCTCATCTTCTAAGACGTCTCGCTGGAGTGGATCTACTATTGGCAGTGGTGGACTGGACGATATGTCTGCTACTTCAGACGAGGGAGAACCTGTGGACTCACCCTCGTAAGTAATTCTTGGCGTTGAAGTTCAGATAATTTGTAGATGAAAGATGCTAACATGGGGCAGTAAGAAGAAGTCGACCGGCTACGAAACCCCTCTGCTCTCTCCCAAGCTAGAAGAGCTTCTACCCAATATCGTCAATCAGTTCTCGCCTAGCAATATCAAACGCACAGCGACAAACCTGATGGATGAGTGGGAGAAGTCCCTCACTGACCCCAACTACCCTCATCAAACACAAAACAAGGAAAACACCGCTTAGACAATCTTCGTTCAATTTTCCCGCGGCGCATCAATATTATGTTGAACATACTTCTGGAGCGATTTGCACAAATTTCTCTACATAAAATGGCCAGGTGTACACAGTTTCGGTATCACAGACCGGTGTTTGACGACGAAGAAAGAAAAAAAAGAGGCTCGGCTGCCCCTAAGGGAGTCCGCATGTCATGGCTCCCATTCCATTGCGCGGTGTTGATTTTTGAGGGGGCTATTTGGATTGCGCATTTTGAGAGTTATTTTGCTATTTCTATTTCTTGGGTTGTATCTCTTCCTGTATAGCTCGTGTGCCGGTTACTTGGACGTTTCGTCTGAGAAATCTGTGCTCATGCAGTATGGGCTTTTGGTGTTTAATTAGGATTATGATAGTGAGACGACCCTTATGAGTGACGACTAGGGAACCGTCACGTTGTAAGTCAATTCGCAATATTTCAAATTTATTGTAAATTTTTGAAACAAGCTTATCATGACTTTTGGTGACTTATACGGCAAAACATTCTCACTTTAAAGGTAGTGACTCATGGCTGGGACATCCCCACGACGGACCGTTCTTCTCAGATCTGGCAAGTCTATGTCTTAGATTAATCGATCGACTCTTGGCCAAGATAGTACGCAGATCAAGAAACCAATTGTTCGTTGCCGGGGCAGTGATAAGTGGAGATTAGCCAAGACCGTAAAAGCTTAACATGATATTGTACATAGAGGAGACACAGCAAGCACAACAAACACCGTCGGAGAACGGAGTTGACCTCAGGGTGTCACAAGACTTGAGGCTCTAAATGAAGAGGAAAAAATTAAAGTAATCAAAGAGCCTGTTAAGTTTATCCTAAAACTGCCTAAATATTTCTATCACTTAGGATCATAAGTCTTATTTTCTGCCATCCCATCCCCTATGTTGATAAAATCGGAGCACAGTGAGCACACGGCCGAATTAACAGATCGATAGTTTCGGATTCACTATCTCCTAAGAGGTCATAAGGCTCCAACGCGGTCACGACGAGGGGTTATAGCCAATTAAAATGCAGAGAACGAAAGGTACTTCTACCACCACTTAATTTATACGGTGATAGAAGTACCAACAGTTTATATCATTACAAATCGCTACATTACATACCTTACAGCCATACCTAGTCTGTTTTTGTTGAACCGTAGATGATCCAGTAGTTGATTGTATTGATGATGATGAAGTTCTATGTGCCCTGTTTCCCCTCATTTTTAGATTATGCACTGCACTATTCCTATTTGAGAAGCATTATATCAGGTGACTTTGCCTTTTCTAAATTCGAGGTGCTTTTCATAGAAACGCACTGCGAACTTAACCGTGCCGGTTTAACAGTTTTGCCCTGCCCCTACTTCTTGCATTACCGCTGATTTCACTAAAAGTATGCCGTTTTGGCCCTTTTGACCGTATTTGCCCTTGTCGGAAGCTAAGGCAGGCTAGGCACCTTGCCTTACGGCCTCGATAGATATAGTTGATGTTCCTATTAATATGTTTTTGCCGTATTTCTTGATTATCGATGTCCTCCTCAGCCCCTGACTGATATCTCTGTCTTGCTTGACTTTCTTGATGATATGTGTTGAATAAGGCGTTTGAAATGCACTTCTGCTAATCCTCCTGTGACCTATATCTCTCCTAATTTGGCTGGGGACTATGTAATTGAAGGATATAGCTATTAGTAAGTGCAACATCAAGAAGGAAGGACCAAGTCAGAGCCTGCCAAGCCCCCCGGCGAAGGGGATGATTATAGCTTGTATATGACCTCAATTGGTCACCTCGGTTAATGTGATTCATTTTATCGTTATAAGCAGCAGCTGCTGTCGGGATTGGAATGACTTTAGTAGTCTCCTTACCAAAAAATAGCTGTATTGGCCGGGCTTGTAGGTAGTCTGTAGACGGCTTCTTCCTCTTCTTATCGGTACGCTTATTGCCTTAAAATACAGTTATAATAAAGAGCACAAGCCTATTATCCTTTTAAGCTAGTTGATTGACCTAGGAAGGAGGGGAAAGGACAAATTAGTAGGGGAAATATATAGAAAAGTGTTATAGCGGCTTGCCTTATTATCTATTGTTGGGATAGACCTTACTTTATTAAAGGTATAGTTACAGCGCCCTAAGTTATTAAGTGCCTTATCCCTCTTAAGGTCCTTATGTATGCCACAGTTAGGGCGGGCTGTACCTATAGCTCTGTATCCGTGATCACGAAGCTTGCGGAAAAGAGGTGGTGTTAAGAAGAGGTTATCCATAAAGATGTGATATATCTGCTTTGGCAGTATATTACATAGGGAAACAACGACGGCCTGTATATTGCCTAGTTGTATAAGAGCAGCTGCCTCCTTACTAGCTGCCTCTCTCTCTTGTGTGCTAGGGCGACCTCTCTTTTGCCTTAGCCTCCGGTTTAAAGCATTGTAATTTGAACCTTTAAAGTGCTAAAGCTACCGAATAAAGAAGCCTGCTTGGGCGATAACCTAGATCTTAAAGCCTAGCGGAATCGGCTTCCCTTTGACAACAGTTGTCGCGGTTGATCGGCCTGTATAACGGACTATACACTCATCTACAGCGAGATGAGAGCCTGGTTGGAAGAGTGTAGCTGACACCCTCTGTATGTGGTCAGACCACTCTTCAGCAGCTTGGAATACCTTCGGCAGGGGACTGTTTTCATCGATTTTGGTGTAGTCAAAGGGATGAAGGTAGCGGTAGATTAACTGAAACCTCTAATAGGGCATGAACTTGATAACTGAGTGCAGGGGGGCTTATTCTCCTAGTCGGGGGGCCTTCTAATGGCTTAAGAGCTTCCTTTCCTTATGAATTCCTATATAAATTAGTAAGCCAAGCCATATATAGATCTATACGGTGGAGATCCCTTCCCAAGCTAGGAGCTTTAAGTGTTCGTGAAGTAGGTTATTCTAGCTATTAACTATAGCGTTTTTAAGTAGGTGATAAATCCAGCTATTAGTATATTCAATCTATCGCCACAGTAATGATTTAGGTATAAAAAGCTGGAAAAGATCAAGTGGTATATTAGGCAAATAACCGATGTAATAATTGCAAGGTTATACGATAAAAGGGCTGAAATTAAAGCCGCGAGATTCATCGGCCGGAAAATCATTCGCTCCGGCAGGCTCCTTAGGGCCTATACGGGGACCTTTGTGGTGCTTATAGAAGCTCTTATCATCATAGGTATCGACCTCTTGTATTTGATTGCAATCTAAAGATATATTCATTGTTTAAATTGCTATAGATTGCATAGCAACTTAGGTATAAAAGGTTGGAAATTGAAGCTTTTGGTACCCCGCTTGTACTGCTGTGATGACAGGGATAAAGTGGGGCGGGGTACGGATTGGAGCCTTATGACCTCTTAGGAGATAAGTAATGCAATTCGGAAAACTTTTGGCTAGTGTAATGGAAGTTTCTGTCAGAGTCAGACTTGGCGAATAGAAAATCGCCGACTTGTTATTTTTGGCAAATGTGCATTTTTCAGGTTAGCTGATTGAAATATTCAAACGCCTCTCATCGGATGCCCTGAGCCTTAAGCGAGTGCGAGCAAACCACCACCACTGAAAGTGACTGGATTAGGAAATAGTGCCATGTGCAATAGTATCATGAAAGTTTATTTTTGTTTCTAGATCTCGCATTCGCTTTATAAATGCTTGCTGGGACATTTTCACTGGGTTCCAGGACTTTTACATCTCGGTGATAATTTAGCTACCTCTGTTGCAAGGAACAGTTGATATTTAAATCATGCACTTTCGCTGCATGATCTTCCGGCTTTAGTATTCCATTATTGCAAATTATACAACTGAATTACACGATAAAGAGATCAGAATTTCGTCCCAAATTGGAGTCGAGTCCCAAGCCTCTAACATTTGCTTCAACAGCCGGGGCGCTTGTAAGTCAGGCCCCTCTTCTCATACTTTGTCTTCCACCTGACACATAATAAGTTCATGCTCAAAGATTGCTTTAAACCTCAAACTTCAGTCGTAGTCGGGTCGCTTATCCAACTTGCTCTCTGTGTCGCACTACCACTTCGTTGGGCAGTCGTGCCACCGCTGGCCGTTTTGCTCAACTCTATTGTTACCACCAGTATTCAACTGTGCAGCACAAAACCCAATGAGCATAATAAGAACGTGGTGCGAGGCCGCGCAACCGCGCAACTCCCATTCTCTACCAGTTCCTTTGGTCCAACACCCGGAGCGAGCCCCGTGGTAGTCTTTCATCTTGGAATGCAGACCAACCACCCTCTTGGTGTCGCAGCGCCAGGCATGGAACAGATCAGCAAATATTTCATGCCCATGCATAAGGAACTCACCTCCCATCGAGATGAATATGGTATGCTGAGCTCCTCCACATGGCGCGGAGATGAGAAGAGCAGCAACAACACCCTTCTCCTAATCTACTATTTTCGTGACATTGAAAGCCTGCATCGCTTCGCACACAATGAAGTACACCGGAAGGCATGGGACTATATGAATAAGTCCAAGCTCGAGCATGTAGGAATCTTCCACGAGACATTCAATGTTCCGGCTCGCGAGTATGAGAACGTTTATGTCAATTGTCGTCCGGTGCTAATGGGCCGTGCGACGGTGAAGACGACAGAGGTAGGCGAAAAGGAAGAGAGGTGGACAAATTCCCTTGTCACTGCGGATACTCCTTTTTTGAAGACGCAATATGCGAGAATGTCAAGGGATGAACATGGCAGACCGAAGGACATAGAATAATTTGTAAGAGTGCTGGGACTGGATCTGGAGTTTGAGCTCAGTAATAGACGGGCATATCGAGTTTGGTATAGATTCACTAATGATAGGGTATTTTTAAGGATGCTGTAGTAGTAGCAAGAGCTCTCAAATAGCCGTAATATTCACAAGAAAACTCGACTATCATGAATCAACAGTTCCTCTGGGCCTAATATAGACTCAAGACTATTGTAATGACCATAACAGGGAGCTCCATCTCAGAAAATTGTTTCCTGAAAGCAAGCGGTTAATTACCCGATGAGCATATTGAGGTGCAACTTAAGGGCAATAAGGGAGTAATTAAATACATGCAAAAATACAGCCAATGAAATTTCGATGTTAAACTTTGAGACCTGAGTTTCAAGTGAGGCCAAGTGAAGTGCAAGGTATCCAGGCTCTAACCATCCCTCAACGCCTAATACGCAAAATGATATAATATACACCTCCTCCCAACGCCATACCTGATCACAGAAGTATAAAGTCTCAAAAGTCGAGTACCAAGAATGACACACCCCCAATGACACCGGCAAGGAACAGGAAAGTCAGGATACCAGCCCCTGCCTTGTCAGCCGTCGTGATATCCTTCAGTTTGGGGGTTCCATCATCGTCGTTAATATCCGTGTTTCCACCGCCAGGGTTCCCTTTGGACGTTCCTCCAGTCTTGGAAGTGACGGGTCCTTTGGCATTCTCTACCAGCGTGTACATAATAATCGACAGGGCGTTCATTTGAGGTCCTACTCCAACAGAACCATCAAAATCACCCGTCGTCCAAGAAAAGCCACATGCTGTGCCTGCGGGCCCCTTATAACCCTCTGCAGGTGAGCCTGTGCAGACCTTGGCGGCGGCCTGTGCACTTGTCTTGAGGAGCTTCATGATCTTGTTATTTGTGGCAGAGTATAGTTGTGTCGTGGCGGCTAGCCATCTTGCAAGGTATCCCTTGAAACTCTGTTGGTCCTGACTGCACTGCTTGTGCGGTTCGCAAAACTGCTCATAGATGATATCATCCTTAACAAACTTGTTGAAAACATCGTCTAGAAGACCATCCGCGCGCTTCTTCCAGCTATCGCTCGATGTGAGATTGTACATGGTCGCAGCGCCGTGTAGGAATATTCCAGTGTTGTAAGACCACTGTGTCTTGTCGATATCGGTACACTTCTTGCCCTTGGCGTCGCTGATATGTACACCGTCTAGAACAGCAAATTTATCGGTGACGATGCCAGCATCCTCATGCCACTTCCACAGTTTCTCGGCCCAGTCCGCGTAAGTGTCATTACCTGTATATAGCGCCAATCGGGAGGCAACGTTGAAGAAGCAGCCGTTCGAAATGGCATTCTTATAGTCGAAACCAGTGTTCCACTTGAAGATCTGCCAGCGCATGCCACCGTCACAGTAGTCTGCATCCCAGCGACTGACGTACTCGTTGAAGACGGCTTGAACCTGAGCGAGCCATCCAGGGGTGTCCTCAGGGGGATCCGAAAATTGATGTTCCGCTGCTGACATCGCTGCCATAGCCCAGAAGCCTTGGTCGTCGTTTCCTTCGGTCATAGTTTGGTTGTCGGGCATGTAATCGCCTTCTGGACCTGCTTGATGGATCATAGCCTGTTTGGTAATCTTGTTGTATGAGTCGTCACCGGTGAGCCACCAATAATCAACGAGAGTACCAAACATGGCGCCAGCCTCCCACCCTGTTGACTGTCAGCAATGTTTATGGCTCGATGGTTATGAGAAAGTTACAATAGTAAGGGTCTGGCAAGTTTCCTGGTGTATCACCGGTGTTATTTCCTGTGTAGAATGATACCAGGCCAAAAGCTGCCTGTGCGGCGGCCTTCTCGATAGATTCTATCCACACACATTAGTTCCTCTGGTTAGTACATGACAAAGTAACTTACTGTTATCATCCCATGTTACGTCGTAGGCGTTCACAGCCACGGCCCAGCTAAGCATCGCGGTCGCTGCTCCAAGTAATGAACGCATCTTGGCAGCTTAACTTAAAGCCAAAGTACCAAGATAAAGAAAAGGCGAGAATAAGAAATGAATTGGACCCTGCTTGATGCCAAGCTCGGTTCGTTTATTCCACTTAGACGCGGTGCCAAGGTTGAATTCAACGATATATGGTGATAGTAATATCCAACCACGTAGATGAAAAGAGAGTAATCAAGGAACAAGGAAAGGAACGTTAAAGAAATGGATATCGATATGCAGGAAGAGAAAACGTACTACTTCCTAAAATTGGCATGGCAAGAAGGGGATGGATGCTCAAAAACCCCCAATTTTTTGTACCGTGGGAATAGGCACTAACACTGATGTTGGTCGATACGTCAAGACTCCACTGAATGTTAGAAGGAAGGGTCCTTTGGAAATGAAATTGCCCAAGGAGAGCCCATCATGGCTCGGTCTCATTGGGGCCATACGATGTGATGCTTGTACTCCGAGGCGGAGCAACAACATGGATCCTACGGGAAGGTTGATCGTCAGGGGGTTTACACAGGCGACAGCTGAGACTTCGAATCTGTCACAAGTGAAAACGGAATGCGAGACCAAGTTGAGTGAGCTAGGTGAGGTACGCAAGCAGGTATGCAATGCACTGCACAGTACCTGATTATGATCGTCTCGAGCGTCAGCAGTGCTCCATTTGTTCCTAGAATAAATGCGGTTCCTTGGGTCAGCACGATCCAATCGTCGGCTCAATCCCTTTTCTACATGGCCTGAAGAGCGGATAAGAAACTATGGAGCACCTCTTTTAATTCGACCGAGACTGAAAGAATCATTTCATCTGTCAACCATCGTATTGACTTTATACCGAGTCAGTGAGGCGCAAGTGTTTCAGTTTCCAGGAAAGGCAATTCGATCTTTTCTTAGCGAGTTAGCCAAGCCGGGATCACGGAACTCATTGTTTAATATCTGATTTAGGTTATTTTATTCCCGTGTTAGCGTGTGCATGCAGAAGTTCTAGAAATACCGTGCGTGGTAGGGATACTGTGTGAATGGGGCGGTATGTGGGAATGCTGCGGGACAAGGCATAATAAGAATTATCCCTGTCTGAGTATCTAATGTCTAACCGAGCACCCCGACGCGTACGCCATGATAACCAGCAGCTTCTTTATCTATAACAAACGTTGTTTTCCTGCTTAAACGGTTGTTTCACCTACTCCTGATGACATGAAGGCTGTCCTAAAATTATAAAGGGCTTCTTTTAATTATTGTTATTGTGTGTACCAAGTGATTTTACTCACAGAAGTACTGAATTGACTTTCTGAAACAGAATCAATCATATCCTAGCTGATGCGGAAAGCTTATACGGCTTGACAGCTTCAACATATCATTACTTTAAAATCTAAAAGCTATTCTATCAGACTCACATCCCAACACTCCCCTGAGTAATAGAGATCAATAAAGACATAGCTAGGACTTTGGTTCCTAATTTTCAGATATATGTTTAATCACCGGGCTCTTGTTTTATCAATTGTCATTCCTTGGCTAGAAGCTTTATAAAGACAGTGTCCATAAGCTATTTAGTAAGGTATTACTTAAATAGGAAAGCCGGTGGTTTACACTCATGCATAGAGTTCCGCCTATATCTTGTCCTCTGAATGTCAAACAATGGAGCTAACTCGACTTGTTAAGCCTCTCATATTTATTGAGACCCAAGCAACTCACTTAATTTCAACATATTTCCAATCTCGTACATTCCGTACGAGTTGCTTAGTTCTCAACAACCCCATTTCCAACATCCCATATGCCCACTTCCTACAAGTCTCATGATTACAAGCCAACGACCACATGCTCATTAACAGTGTGCAGAAATCTAGGCAACTCCGGTATGCCTAAACCGAATAGCCAGCCTTCATGGATGATATCTCCCGTGATACGTTCCCTACCCCGGCCTCACAGCTCCAACCCCGCTACAAACCCCGCGATTCCCCCACTTGAGCTCGGTGTTGACTTCACTTCATCATCCATCATCAATTGATTACAGCCGGCATAACCTCACCTGATTGCCAATTAATGACGGTTATCTTGGCAAATGATACTTAAGAGACGTGAATCACTCAGAAACCAGACCCAATTGATCAATCGCAACCTCTTAATTAAGAACCATCTCATCTCATCTTTATAATACTGGTTGACCATCTCATTCCATCAATCACCATGTCAGCCAAACATTTTGTCAACGACCCAACTCACCTCGTCTCCTCAGCTCTCTACAGTCTTACACTCACCAATCCATCGCTCGCCTTAGATCCAGAATTCAAGGTCATTTATTGTCGTCCTGATTCTAATGCCAAACCACAAGTGTCCATTATCTCAGGTGGTGGTTCTGGTCATGAGCCTTCCTTCGCCGGCATGGTCGGCCGGGGCATGCTCTCCGCAGCTGTAGCTGGAACAATCTTCGCATCTCCATCAGCCGAACAAATACGTACAGCAATTACTTCTCGTGTCGATACGTCAAAGGGCGTCTTGGTAACTGTGATGAATTATACCGGTGATGTCCTCAACTTTGGTATGGCCGTTGAAAAGGCCAAGGCTGCAGGCCTTGAAGTTAAGATGGTAGTGGTTGGTGACGATGTTGGTGTTGGTCGTGCAAAGGCCGGAAAGGTCGGACGTCGTGGAATCGCAGGTACAGTTCTCGTTCACAAAATCTCAGGTGCCTTCGCTGCTCTAGGAAAGCCTCTTGACCAGGTTGCCGAATATGCACAACTAACAGCAAACAACCTCGTCAGTGTTGGTGCCAGCCTTGAACATGTACATGTCCCTGGACGAAAGGTCGATACAGAGGGTAGTCTTGCAGCAGACGAGGTTGAGCTGGGGATGGGCATACACAATGAGCCCGGCTCTGGCCGTGAAAAGGCTGAATTACCTGACCTTGTGAGTAAGATGCTCAAACAATTGCTCGACACCACCGATAAAGACCGAGCGTTTGTGAACGTTAACTCCAAAGAAGTTGTCCTCATGATCAACAACCTGGGAGGAGTTAGCGTTCTTGAGCTTGGTGGCATCACTACAGAAGTTTCAAAGCAGCTCAAGTCCAATTACAGTATCCAGCCTGTCAGAATACTCAGTGGCACCTTCATGACCAGTCTGAACGGTCTCGGCTTCAGCATCTCCCTTCTTAATGTGGTTTCGCCTGATTTCGAGGCTCCAAGCATGATCGAACTGCTTGATGCTCCTAGTGAGGTGGTTGGTTGGCCTGCACATATTCAGACAAGCACCTGGGAGGCCAAGAATACAAATATAAGAGGGGACCGTGCTGGTGCAACCGAGGATGTTAAGTCCAGTGATCTCAAAACGGACCCTGGTGCCACGCAAGCAGTACTGAAAAAGGGTTTGCAAAAAGTGATTGATGTCGAACCAGAGGTCACCCGATATGATACTGTGGTCGGAGATGGTGACTGCGGAATCGGCTTGAAACGAGGAGCTGAAGGTCAGTCAGACGTATTGTAGTCAAGAAGACATTCACTGACATAATGCAGCAATCCTTGAGCACATTGAGGAGCACCCTCTCACCGGCGATGTTGTCGTGGATCTCGCTTCGATCGTAACGATCGTGGAAACGGCCATGGATGGAACTTCTGGGGCTTTATATGCCATCTTCCTCAACGCTCTGGTCCATGCTCTTCGTGAACTGTCGCCCGGCACCGCCTCGCCTGAAGTCTGGGCCAAGGCTCTCAAAAGGAGCAGCGATGCTTTGGCCAAGTATACGCCTGCTCGGCCTGGCGATCGGACGTTAGTTGACGCTCTTTACCCCTTCGTGGAAGTTCTGAATCAGACAGGAGACGTTAAGAAGGCAGCTGACGCAGCACTGGAGGGTGCTAATAAGACCAAGGGTATGCAAGCCAGCCTGGGTCGGACTGTTTATATCGGAGGTAGTGGCTATCAGGAGGTTCCCGACCCCGGAGCTTGGGGGCTGGCCAGCTTCTTCCTTGGCCTGAGCAGTTAGGCAGTCCGATGATTTCTGTTTCTGTCTCCAAGTCGAAGATGGAGACGTTAGCACGTAATCAGAGTGATTGGCGGTGTTCGAATAGTCATAACACGTGTCATGAACGAACAAGAAAATATTATGCGAAAATCAACATGTTTTCAACGCCTATGGAGTCCCTGTGAGGCTTGCCGGTAAGGCATACAAACATCCTATCCTCAAATTCGACTTCTCACCCCTCCAAAGTCATGACAGTAATAAAGCATTAGCTAAGAAGAACGAGAATGACGCTATCGCCTCGTAGGAACCTGCGACAAAGTTAGCAATCAAGATCAATACTCCTGTCACCGCTAATTGACCAGGGTGGTATAGACAGCTATTGCACTGCAGACGTACATCTTGCTAATAAATCGATCCTTGTTCACGGGGCGACCCTTTTTCCCATTTGCTAACCGAGGGGTCTCTGTCCACATCTCCTTCACATTCTCCAGCACCATATTGCAGTGCCGGTCGAATGCCTTCACGCGTGCGAGGAGCTTGCGGTTGTTGCGGATGGAGATGAGCACTTGAACGTGCGATCGAACGGCGGTCTGAAGGATAGATAGAGGACCGGCTGAGAATTCATGTTCTTCTAGCTGGGCGATCTCATACTCCCTATATAGATGATATGTTAGCAATCAAAGACCTGTCGCGGGGCTGGACGAAGAGCAAGAATCGCAAAGCACGTACGTAAGTTCATTGCGCGACTTGCTGAGAAGCTCCCTAGTTAACATATTAGTACCGTAAGATTCCAAAATAAGGTTCATCGTGACGTACTGAATCTTTGGGTCCGTCGACATCTTGAATAGATTGTGTGATGGTTTGGGTGTTGAAGGCGGCACGCAAGGCTGTAGCTCAGATAGCTCGAAAAGTTGACGATTGGGTGAGCACGTGTCTGATTGGACGCTAAGATGGGCCCTGCGTTTGAGCTTATGGTTAGTCACGTGGTGATAGTCGACAGCAATTCTTCCACTACAGAAAGTGGCTGCTATGATTTTGGGGTCAGGCGGTTTGAGGCGGCGGTTGAAAAAGCATTGCCGCGGACCTCGGACAAGACTCCAAAGTCATTTTATACCCCCTCTTTCCTTCACTCGATGCGCGTGTCGATCGCATGCGCGCATCGCTAATTCTTCTTCTCGCATAATGTCATTTCGAACTTTGGCAGCCCGAGCTGGTGCCGCAGCTAATGTTACGAGTCGGAGCTCACCAAGAAGCTTCAATATGGTTCAGCAATCCAAGGTTCTGAGCTCCTCGCTCGGTGCACGACAGGTGAAGACACTCGACGATCATTTAGTTGTTATAAATTCTAATTATAGGACTCTAGCTTTCCTCCGAGGCCACTAACATTCGAGAGAAGCAAGGCGATGACCCCAACGATGTTGTTTTCGAGAGCAAGTATGGTCTACGAACCGTTATGCTCAACCGACCGAAGAAGCTCAACTCGCTTAATGCTTCAATGATTCGAAAGATTGTGCCCCGACTGATCGAATGGGAAAAGTCTGATCTGGCCAACGTCGTCGTCATGAAAGGTGCTGGTGAAAAGTCTCTTTGCGCTGGAGGTGACGTCGCTGAACTCGCCAAGCTCAACCAGGAGAGTGAAGATGGATGGCAGAAGTCGGCCCAATACTTTGCACTTGAATACAAGCTCGACCATTACATTGCGACATACAAAAAACCCTATATTGCTTTCATGGATGGTATCACTATGGGTGGTGGTGTTGGTCTGAGTGCCCATGCTCCTTTCAGAATCGCAACCGAGAAGACTGTCTTTGCCATGCCCGAGACCACGATTGGTTTCTTCCCCGATGTCGGCGCCTCTTTCTTTCTGCCTCGAATGAACGGATCTGTCGGAACATATCTTGCGCTTACCAGCGAGCGACTCTCCGGCCCCAATGTCTTCTACTCCGGTATTGCCACCCACTACCTGCATTCAACCAGCCTGCCTGATCTAGAGGCACGTCTAGCCGAATTGCGGTTCCGAGACAGTGACGGCTTGCCTGAACGATTGGCACTTATCAACCAGACCCTCGAAGAATTCTGTACGGGTCTGCCATATGATCAGCCCATAACCCTGAGCGGTGAAATTCGCCAGGCAATCGACCGATGCTTTAACAAGCACACTATTAGTGACATCATTGCTGCCTTGGAGGCCGAGCGGGGTCCAACTGAGGGGTGGGCACAGAAGCAGCTCAAGACTCTACACAAGCGATCACCTACAGCTGTGCATGTGGCTCTTCGCCAGATGCGTGTAGGTGGTGAGTGGGATATTGCTGAAACATTCAAGAGGGAGCACCAGATTGCCACCAAATTCATGCAGCATCCCGACTTCACCGAGGGTGTATCAGCACTGCTCATCCGAAAAGAGGCGCCCAAGTGGCAGCCTGAGTCCCTTGAAGCGATTGGTGGCACAAACGTGGCTAAGCCGTTCTTTGAGTATGACTCCAATAATGAGCTAAAGCTCTTCACCGATCATACATTCAAGGAATACCCTCACCAGGAACTTGGTGTGCCGTCCGAGAAAGAGATCGAGCACGTTCTATCAAGTGGCACATATACCCAAGAACAGCTGGCCAACAAAATCGTGGCTTCGCGCAACGGTCGCCAAGGCATCTCCGAGGTCGTCCGGGAGATTATCGCTCGGAAGACCGCAGTGGATGACCAAGGCAAAGCTGTGTGGATAGCGGATGAGTCTTTACCTGGCAGCCGACTGTAATTCTACACATGCTAGCAATGTTTGGATAATATGTAAAAATAGAAGAAGCCACTATGAAACGTAAAGCGTGTAGTGCGTTTGTTGATAGATGAATTGTGACGATATCAAACGACGAAGGGAAAGTGCTTCCAAATGGAGGATGCTGTAAACCTCCTGGGTGGAGACGATGATGGAGCATCATAACAGTGTTCATGAATAAGTTTAAAATAATCACAGTGGAAGTGGCGAATGAATGACCTGAGGTGGGGTTATGGTGAAAACAACAAGAATCGTGTCAGTGAGAGATGAAACGACGGCTAAAAAAGTCTCATTTTGGAGCCACCGTACAGATAGACAAAGAGGGGCAAATACAGGTAGCGGAGGGCAGGGATGATAAGCCTAGAAGGAAACACCAACGCATGTTATCCAGATGGAGTTAAGAACGGATAGATGCAGACGAAACGCGTCAAAGAGGGAAATAACCATGAGAAATGTGGAGATGACGGGACCAGCAGGAGAGAAGACGGAGTTGTGAGAATTTATAATCTTGTCACTCAAAAAATAAACGGCCTGGTAGCAACTACCTTATGTAGGCATTCGACAAAGCCTATGAGATGACCTCAGGCAGAGGGCAAGAATATAAAAGGGACAGTGTCCCTCCCCAAGAAGAGCCTCTAAAGAAAGACGAGACATCTTCCCCTTCTCTTGCTCATTCCTGCTCGTTTTCCCGTCATCGAAACAAGTCGGCAGTCACTAGGTTGGCCAAAGCAAAACGGCCTGCGAAGAGACTCTGGTTCGCAAGAACTAGAAAGATACGTACCGTTTCAGAAGTGCGAGGAGTTCCAAGTGAACAAAGGTTTCCATTAGACTGCAAGGCACGTGAGTTCTCTGGTCCAACTTCAATTTGCATTGCTCGGCCCCACTCAACCGCTCCGTGTCGGAAGGGGTGAACCGGGACCCCACCTTCGCCCGGGCGGCGCGTCTAGAAGGTGAAAATGCGCTAACTCACGTCACCGACTGCAGACACTAAAAGGGCAATTGACAGGGGTCATTGGCTCATCAACCACTTGAGTGACACAGCGACCCTCCATCTATTGTTCAGTATATTTCTGGCGGAACACGCCTTTGAAGCTACATCACAACACGACGATCAAAGAAGTGTGACTTTGTGTTGTTAATGCTTCAACTGGGACACAATTCAATTTCTTCTGTCATCTCTACCAATCTTGAATCATATTTCTCCCTTTTGCACCTTACCTTCTTTCTTCTCGTTGTCTAGCCAGCGCGCACGCCTATCGGCACGCACTTTAACTTGATCCACATTTGCTTCACGACGCGACTTTGGCGGGTTAGAGCGCGTCACGAGCATGACGCCCACCTCCCGAATTTGATATCACGTCCCGGTCAACGGGCTTAAACATTGAGGCTCCCAACTACCATCTTCTACGCATCGTTGAAATCCCCTGCTGAACTTCACTTCTCGACCTCTTATCGGCTGTTGCTACCTCATCTCTACTTACACGGTATATTCCCAACCTAGGCGAAGACAGAATTCACGATTGATTCTTCAGCCTCAATTTCTGACCTCTCCCCTCAGGGGACTAACCGCCATGCCTTCACAAATGCCCAATCCACTCCAAGGCGGCTGGAATCACAATGGTCAGACGATGCAAACGAACAGCGAAACAAATGAAGCGGGTGTCCAAGTGAGGCCTATGGGTCGTATGCAAAGTCGTTGCGTCCAGGTCGTTACCTTGCTAACTTGATATATAGTCAAGGTGCATTATACATTTGACAAGGAGGCCAAAGTCAAATGTCTCGCCCGTTCAACGCAAACTCTCTTCGTTCGAACGATCCCCCTCGACGAACAGAATTCTATTGGCATCGTCGACTTGCGAGCGTGTCTACAGGCGGTCACTGAATGCAGCCCAGAACTCGGAAATCAAGATATCGAGGGCGACTTCACAATTTACGCACTCGATTACTCAGAACCAGATACCCCGTTAGTTGGACAAGGCATGTTATCATGGGCACTCGATTCAATGCGTGGTGGTGACTGGATCTCTCAAACGCCCAAAATGGTGACCGGACGTGTCACCAAAAACCTGCTTGCCGTCTTCGGAGGCGGAAACCGCGAGATACTTGAAGTCAAACTCAAGTTCACGGTCGGTTCTAGGCTTCAAAGACCAGAGCCAAATGTCGACATCCCGCCTGTTGAATTGCAACCTCATCCCATGCAACCCACGCCTTTACAGCCTGCTCCATTGCAACCTCCCTCTCTGCCACCATCTCGCTCTGCCGAATCGGCCGTAGCATCTGGTGCCGCAGAATGGAGCTCATTCATTCAGGCGAACCCTCAAATTGGCCACACAGCACATGTATCTCGAGTGGGGTCACCTGCGTTATCCCAAGGCGTACCGCCCCATATCACAAATGAACGACGGGATTCAATCGATCCCTCTGTTAGTCAAGCTAACTCAGGGTCAGACGTTCAACGTATAGCACCCATGCCCGTTCCCCCCTCGACAACAGCCGCCACCTCTACATCCAGACCCTCTAGCAGAAGCTCTCGCAATAGAAAACCACCGACGGGACGGCCTCGAGGTAGGCCGCGAAAGAAGCCTGCCGAAGGAAACACGTCAGGGTATGAAGACGGTACCGAAGGCGAGGATGGCGGTTCAGTACCAGCCAAGAAAAGGGCCAAGCCAACGAAGGTTGAAAAGACTGCTCCTAACCCCTTCACTTCTGGTCCGGAATCTCTACGTGTCACTGCAAGTACCGCTGGTTCTCTTAGAAATTTCCGTCCTGTCAATGCAAACAACGACATTGTAGCTGGAAATCATTTACAAGAAGTTCCCCGAGCTCCCACTCCTGTTCCTGAAGGGGGCCCCCTGAACGGTTCTTCTCACGGTGGTCCAAAAGGCCTCAAGCCTCGGAGAGAATCATCGATGCGCAAGGAACTGGGTGCTACTATGAGCAGTCAAATTCCCCCAAGACCCCTTCGTGCCTTGTCCCCAAGCCAAGAAGATGGCCGCTCTCCAGAATCCCCTGTTGAGACCCCAGCCTTTTCAGAGGATAGCCCGCAAGACATACGCTCTTCACCCCCTATGCCACGAACAGCATGTTTTATGCGCTCGAGCCCTCCTCCTTCCAGTCCTGTTTTACCACCAATGCCTGCTCTGCCACGACAAATATCGAGCTTCATGGAGAACGAAACAGACGACCTACTGGATGAGCCCGTCTCACAAACAACCAAGGGGGGTCCGTCTTGTAACCAGCCTAAGCCACAAAAAGTTATGGAAGACGTGGATAATACCGGTATTCCAACACAAGTATTCAGAATCGAAGATGGGCCTGAGGGTCAAGGGCTCATCCATATTCAAAACTTCAACACACCTCATCCAACGTCAACTCCTGCTGGGCCTCCCCCATCAGAACCCGCCACCGCAAAGAAGGTTGCCATGCCCAAATTAGTTCGAAATACCTCTCAGAAACGCTCTGCAACCTCGAAGCTACCACAACAGAGCTACGCACCAACACCTCCTCCCACCACAGATGCTCCAGAAAAGAATAGCCCAGTCCCTGCCACTGCACCCTCGCTACCCAATTCTACTCGACCGCAGAGTTGTCAAACTGTCGAGGCCATGGAAGAAGATGCCCTCTTTGAATTAGTGCGCGCAGTCTCTAGTTCTTCTGAGCCTACTACTTCGATTGAAACTAACCAGTCTACTGAAGGATCTCTACCTACTTCAAAACCAAATGCTGACACCGTCGCACCAAAGCCCCGCGCTTCACGACCACTCGGCCGGTCACAGTCCGCAGGAATTCTAGCTTTGCCCTCCGTACCGGCAAGCGAGCCGGCTGGGCCATCGTCTCTATCACAATCTGCCCTTGCAGAGCCTCCTCGCGCTTCCGCAGAAATTCCAGGTTGTCTTCGTCGATCCAAATCGGTTAGCGTTCAGAAACCTATTGCTGCTAGCGACCCATTGGGACCGCCAGAGACATATATGGTCACGAATTCCCTCCCTACTCTCTCAGAGGCACCCTTTCCACAGAGCGATTTCCCCCTCATGCCCTCATCTCCACCTTCCAAATCCAATAAAAACCAAATCAAGAAGGATTCCATCAAACAGCGACTAGAATCGGCAATTGCAGCTGGCGAAATGCCCCCATTCTGTACTAACTGCGGTGCCATTGAGACCCCGACTTGGCGTAAGATTTGGGTTCAGGAGCATGACGGAGTACCACAATACGTGGAGTACTCGGAGAAACCTGGTCGAGTTACTGCCATTGAGATCCTGAAACGTGATAAGGATAAGAACCCCTTGTCCCATCGACTCATTAAGAAAGCACTTGGCTTTGATGATGATCGGAGCGACTGGTCAGAGAAACTTCTCTGTAATCCTTGTGGTATATGGATGTCCAAGTATCACAACCACCGCCCACAAGATAAGTGGGATAATGGGTTTCTGGGTCAGAGTCGAAAGAAGCGAGGATCTGCAGGCCCTGAGTCACAGGCAAAGCGTGTCCGTACTAAGAATTCATCGGCGCCTAACCCTCCTTCAGAAGCGTTCCCAGTTACAGACTCCATCGGTCCTGTCGAGCCTTCGTCCCCTAAGCATGTTGACGTTATCTCTATGGAAACGAGAGTTGATGAGGATACGGTCATGCAGAATGTCTTTCATTTACTGGCAGCGGATGGGCGTCATACTAAGAGCATGAGCCAGTCAGTGCCCGGCTCTTCTCATTCTCGGGTTTCTAGAGGTACGGGAACAGCCGATAGTCCAATTGAGATGGACCTAGATGATGAACTGGGAAGCACCCGACGCCTTCTCTTCCCTTCACCCCGTAAGGAGGGAACACCGAAGACCCTTGGGGAGGTCAATGCCAACGTGACTAAGACAGCGGAGTGTCGACAAAACAAGGAAATATCCGGTAAAGAGAATGCACCCTGCGAGGCTGACAATGAAGAACTCATCATGGATGATGATATAGAGGCGTTGTTCAACAGCCCAGCTCGTCCTTCCACACCACCACCCAAGTCCAAGGCCGACACGGACTCGGCTCTCTTCAAAACCCCTACACGTCCAACACCCAGTCACCGACCTATCACACGCAGTGTCTCCCGTTCTCTTCGATCAGTGAGAGATTTGTTGTCTCCCAGTCAACAGGCGCTTTTGCAAAGAACGCCAACCCGAAGTCCTGGGAGTGTTAGGCGCAGCCCACGACTGAATCTGGAGAGCAAGTTGGAGAGTGTTCTTGATACACCTTTAAGCCGAACCATCACACAATTACTCTCTGAGCCAAATTTTGACTTGGCAAGCAGCAACTTGGATTTTTCCACGCTCCCTTTGCTCGATACAGACCCTGCCAATCTGGGGGACTTTGGCAGTTTTCTTAGTACCGACGGCATTGCACCAAGCTCTTCCCCCAAAGATGGTCACATGAGCTTCACTTACGGCTGTTCAGATAATGTCTGGACTGAGTGGGGTGGTATCGAACAGAAAAGCACAGTCCAGGAGAAGAAGAAGTAAATCATTTTCATGAACGGGTTGTCGTTCTAAGTCCTGTTTTCGAGTTCTTTTTACAGCACTGTTGGCCAACAGGTCCATGAAGAGCATAACGGAATGAATGGTTGGTTTTTTTGTTTTTTTTTATTCTTTGGGACAAGCTCATACCAAGTAAACGGCGTTTCGGAAACAACCCAGATGTGAAATGAGTAACGGCGTTTGCTATGCAATAAGGATATGATACCTCGATAGTGGCGGGGAAATGGCCTGCTTAAGAAGCGACTAGCAGCATAAGAATGCAATGGTTGATTGAATACAATTTTTTAGACCATCTAGTATATCCACCTAGACAACCCATAACCTTCAGTTGGAGAGTTCCCTGAAGTTACAGTTATATATATTTTAAAACAGCATAAATTCGGTCTAATGAAGGCTAGCCAACGGGAAGATATGTGAATTCGATATATCGACCGTGTGCATAACTAGTGGCACTGTACCATTAGTACCGACCACTTAACGCGGTCTGGAATTTAGTTCCCTGTGATACGACGCGTCTGATTGCGCCCACATCTAGGCCCCTCCAAATGTTCTGACCAGCATCAATGCGATCTGTTTAAATCCATATACGGCACTTGTCTTTGGCAGAAATCGCGAGCTGCTACGAACACTCTAGATCAATATTCGTCATCGCCCATCATGGCTGACGAAATTGAAACTCGCTTCTCCCCCCACAAGCCGCTTGAGCCCGATGTCCTCAGCGAGTTGGAATCCATTATGCGCCTTCACGGCCTCTCAGCCGAGGATCTGTTTTTCAAGTGGGAGTCGTATTGCATAAAGTTGGATCTTGATGCCCAAGACTTAAGCCTTGGAGCGCTACGTAACCTCAAGCAGAGCATTCAGGATGAACTCGAAAACAGCCATCGAAAAGTCCAGGTCAAAGCCGAGAGGAAGGTCGCTAACACACCGAGAGGCACTGCAAAGGGGGGCGATGTCTTTGGGATGTTAGACGGGCTTGTCCCCAACACTCCGGCTTCGGGGGCAAAGTTGAATAGGGCTACTGCAAGTGGCAGCGCTATTAAGAGAAAGACGGAGACGCCAAAGGGGTTGACAAGCTCGCCAGCCACAGGCATGAACGAGCAGCTCAAGTCCTTGAATGGGCTACCGTATGTTTCTTTATCTCACGAATTACGGGTGTCTTGCTAACATCATTCAGGCCCACGTCATTCAGCGATCGAGCAAATTCAGGAGAGACAGTCGAAATCCTGAACGATCGCCTCAATCCGGCCGAACCACCAATTGCACCCTTCCCCGAGCCCCGAGTAAAACTCACAGCCGCCTCGGATCAAAAGAAGATGGGTTATAAGCCATTAGCCATGAAACTCTCTGAAGCTAGCGAGATCCTCGACGACCGGATTGATAACTTCATGGCTCTCATTCAGCAACGTCATAAGATCGATGAAAGCGAGTTTGGCAGTGCTGCTGCGCAAAGTACAACTGAGGTCGTTGCTGTTGGTCGCATCGCTTCTGATTCCCTAGAAGGAAAACTTAATGCTGCGTCACTGGTACTGGAAACCTCGAGGCGAACGGGAATGGGTTTGAGGGTATCCCTAAAAATGGAGAACGTACGCTCCTGGAGCTTTTTTCCCGGTCAAATCGTCGCTTTCCGGGGGACAAACGCGTCAGGCCACGAATTTGTCGTGAAGGAGGTTATCGAAATTCCCCTACTTCCCAGCGCTGCCTCGTTGCCTTCTGCGCTAGAAGGGCATCGTGAGAGATTTCGTGGCGGTCCTGATACGATGGACGACGATACAGAACCTGCGCCTTTGAACATTCTATACGCCTCAGGTCCTTACACGGCTGACGATAATCTCGATTTTGAGCCACTTCATGCGCTATGCAGTCAAGCAGGTGACACGTACGCCGATGCGCTTATCCTCACCGGACCATTCCTTGATATCGATCACCCCCTTATTGCCACGGGCGATTTTGATCTTCCTGAAGAGGCAAACTTTGATCCAGATACAGCTACTATGACAACAGTATTTCGATACCTTGTTGCTCCCGCTTTCAACCGACTTGCAGCCTCCAACCCGCAAATCACCATCGTCCTTGTGCCGTCCGTCCGCGATGTACTTTCAAAACATGTCTCATGGCCTCAAGACTCGATTCCCCGTAAAGAACTCGGGCTTCCCAAATTCGTCCGCATCGTCACAAATCCAATGACTCTTTCAATCAACGAAGTCGTGCTTGGTGTCTCATCCCAGGATATCCTCTCCCAGCTCCGCTCGGAAGAGTTGGTGTCGCGTGGTGGTGGACAACCTGATCTCATGAGTAGGTTGTGTCGATACCTTGTCGAGCAGCGACATTACTTTCCGCTGTTTCCACCCACAGATCGCTCTAAGCTACCTAAGACAGGTACGGAAGACGGTTTGGCTACTGGTGCGGTTCTAGATCTGAGCTATCTCGAATTGGGCGAGATGGTGAATGTCAGACCAGATGTTATGGTTGTGCCTAGTTTGTTGCCTCCATTTGCAAAAGTACGTCTCTCGGCTTGTATTTTATCTTTATTTCTGACTAACTAAATCATAGGTCGTCGAGAGCGTTCTCATCATCAACCCTGGCTATCTCTCAAAGCGTCGTGGCGCAGGCACCTACGCACGCATGACTTTGTATCCACCCCCAGTGTCAAGTGGAAGCGGTGATGCGATGATGGGCCATCAAATATATGATCGCGCTCGTGTAGAGATCGTCAGGATATAGAGTAGAGCTAGATATGAATCCAAAGTCGTATGTAATCACACGAGACACGTTGAAAAGGAAGTAAACTGCAAGGCACAAATCGTGGTTGTTTGGGTATTATTAATAGTATATCAAGATCAAGCCGGGTTTACATGGAGTCCACCCGACGCCTTTTATCGCTTTCATACCGCTCATCATCGCGCGACGTACTGCGCTTGCGGCGCCGATAATTATCTCTCTCCTTATCACGGCGCGGCGATCGTGACCGTGACCGTGACCGCGGCCGTGATCTTCGTCGACTTTGTTTATTATCATCTCTTGATGGATAAGAGTCCCTGTCTTTTCGATCTCGGCGATCTTTATCACTCTCTCTTTGTTCGTCTCTCTTGCGATCGCCAAGAGGAATGGCATTGGCGCCGCCTGCGGTTCGGTTATCACGACGGAACCTCTCATCATCAGGTCTGAAACGCTCATCGTCCTCGAATCGTCCGCCGTCTCTCTTCCGGCCGTCACCAATATCTCCCCATCGACCTGTGTCCTCGGTGCGCATATCCCTGTACTTTGTTGCACCCTTTCGACCCAGTTTGGCCATGTCGCGGCGTTGCAGATATTCAGGAAGAGCCTCGCGGTTCCGCACGTCATCCTGGATACGACTGCCCATGATATCTCGCTTATCCAGGCCAGCAGCCTTCATCTCATCCTGATAGAAGGCTCCCTTGTGTAGATAACGCTGCATGAAGGACATTTTGCCCTTACCCTCCTTTTCCTCCTTCTGTTGCGCCAGGAATGCCTCGTCTTCGGCTTGTCTCTCCTCTTCAGTCAAGTTACGTCGCCGCTCAACCTCTGCCAGCTCCTTTTCACGCTCTTCGATGATAGCGCGGGCGCGCTTTAGGCGCTTGAGTTCACGAACGCGCCAGGCTGCTTCCTCGGCCTCTGGATCGAGTCCGTCTGTTGTGTCCACATCCGAATCCTCGTTCTCATCATCATCCCAGTGCTTTTTGCCTGCTGCGCGAGCGGCGAGATCTTTTTTTATTTGCTCTTCGACAAGCTCGTCGGCGGCTTTCTTGCGGGCCTCTTCTTCGGCTTGTCGCGCTTCTTCCTCTTCTTGCGCAGGGTCCTTGGCATTTCCTCTTTGACTCTTTGGTACGAATTTGGGCCGAATCATCAATCTTCGGGGCTCTTCATCCTCGCTGCTCTCTTCTTCGGATTCGCTCTCCTCCTGCTCATCTTCTTCCTCTTCACTTTCCTCCTCCTCCTCCTCCTCCTCCTCTGTCACAAATCCTTCTTCTGCAGCGAGATGCTCAGCTTTTTCTTTACCAATTCTCCGTTCCTCGGCAGCTTCTGCCTCTTTCCTTCGGGCGTCGAGATCGACTTTTCCTAGGTTGCCTGATGAGATTTTGCCCGCGCTGGTCGCTTTTGGTGGTGGTGGAAGTGCTGGTTCATTAGACTCTCCGTTTTCGCTAGCGTCAGAATCTGAGTCGGACTCTACTCCTGTAGGCTTACCGGCGCGATAACGCGCCGGCTTCACCGGATTCGCCGTCATCCGCTTGGGTGGCATCGTGAAAGGAGTTTGAGGATGAAATTAAGAATGCGACGCATGCTTGTGATGTTAGAGTTGGTTCGGAAATAAATAGTGGGGCCATATACGATAAGCTTATCGCTCTTGTTACCCTGTACAACTACAAACTCGGATAATACTATCTCAGCGAGATCTCTGCTTACGAGTACCTAAGATAGTTCATGAACAACCTAATATTTATTTATTTATTTATTTTATATAAAAAAAATTGTCTCAATTAATATCTGCATCCTAAATTTAGTATTTAGCCAGCCGATACTGCTGCACATTAACTTTCACTGGGTAAACATCAACACATAATTACCTGGAGAGTAGTTGATTGATGTTCAAGAACCTGAGTTTCATAGTCCAGACGGCGAATAAATCCAATCGGTCAAGTATTCATGTATAAATACTTCTAAATTCCACCAAGAAATGGTATCTGGCTGCAATCTGATACCAGGCATACTCTATGCGTTTCTCAGCACCGTTATGTAGTAAATCGTTGTCATGCGGCGTATTGACCTATCTATATCCAGAAATAAAACCCGCCCACCTTTATATGATGTCTATGTTGCCCCTTTTAGTCTATTTATTGGCGCCCAACTTCTTCGAGACCCTTCACGAGACCCTCGACTGTCCCTGGCAGGGTTTGACAGTTAATCACAACGCGGAAGAAGCTGCCCTTCGGACCAGGGGCATAGTCAACCATATAGCCTCTGAGGATCATATTCTCGACCATGGTCTTGGTTCGTAGTGTATTCTCCTCTTTATCATCGGGCAAATTCCTCCCAGGAGAGTAGTAGAAGCAAACTTGCAAGCAAGGAGGAGGATCAGGCGATACAAGCACAAAGTTGTCACTCTGTTTGATGAGCGTGGCAAGGTATTCAGCCTGCTCGAAAGCGTGGTCGATTTGTCTCTCAAAGCCCGCAGCACCATAGTATATCCAAGCCAAAGCAAGCTTAAGACTGTCACCACGGCGACCGCACTGGAGGGTCAGATCTGCCAGATCCCAGATATCACCGCTATCGTTGGTATGGAACAGATAACCTGCAGCGGTGCTGTTGGCCTTGTTGAAGATGTTCATATCTGGCCCGAGGAGGAATGAACATGTGACGGGAACGTTCATCATCTTATGAGGGTTCACTGTCAATGAATCGGCCAGATGGGCGCCATTGAGCTTGTGCTTTTGTTTCGATGAAAAGATAGCCGGGCCTCCCCAACTTGCATCGATATGCATCCAAAGACCAAACTCCTTACAGATCTTGGATATTTCCTCAAAGGGTTCATATGAGCCCATGACAGTGGTCCCCGCCGTCGAGTTCACATAGAAAGGTGTCTTGCCTTCACTCCTGGCACAGATAACTAGCTCCCTCAGGGAATCAGGCTTCATACATCCAAACTCATCCACAGGAACAGGCCAGACGCTGTTGGATCCAAGACCGCAGATCATGGCACTCTTTTCGACGGAGTAATGCCCATGGGCACTTGTGAAGACGACGAAATCGTGGTTGCCATTCCCTGAAGCTCTGCATTCGGGGAACAGGGTGTTCCGGGCAACGACGAGAGAAGTCAAGTTTGAAGCGCTTCCTCCCTGGCAAGAGATACCCCCGGCTCTTGCTCCAGTGAACCCGAAGAGGTGCGCCAGAGTCTTCGCTGTAGTCTTTTCAATGATGGTGAGGGCTGGAGAAACTTGGAAGACATGCAGCTGTAAGATATCAGAAGTCTATAATTGATGATGCACAGGCAGTGAAACTCACATTGGTGTTTAGTACTGAAAGGATCATATCTGACACTACCCCAACCTAAATCATAGGCGGTTAGAGAATTGCTCAAGCAGTACAGTACATTGATATTATAACCTACCGCATTCGTGCTCGCATACAGTTTATCAAGGAAACCCTGATCCCAAGTATTGACACTGTTTCGAAGAACTTGCTGAATAGTTTCTAACAAACCCTCCTTTCCTTGACCCGAATTTGGTAAGGAAAACTTGAGTCGTTGAGCAAGCTCCTCTGGTTTTTGAAAGTCCACTAGAACATTGTTCTTTTCCCCATTTGAATGGGGGGAAATATCTCCTGTAGCACGCTCTGCCACGGCATCATCAGCAGCCTGAATGTAAGGGACAATGAGACCCTTAACAGCATCGATGAGCTGGTGGTGTAGCGTCAGTGACCAATCAGGTTGAAGGTTGAGTTCGTGGCATGTCTCACATCGTTTACTTCCACAGCCCTATGGAGGGTGGTCGTGGAGGGGTTCCCGTTGTGGCCGTTTGTCACAGTCATGACGGCTAGGATCGGATGAGAAAAGTAAGGGATCGAAATGTATATAATTTAGAGAAAATTTGATTATATTTTTATGATATGTAACAAAAGCCCGAAAATTTGAGAAACTAGGCAGTTTGAGAAAAACAGAGAAATACAGTCACCTAAAAACTTTGACATGGACACACCATTGAAAGCGACAATGGTTCAATGTCTCGTGACTTGATTATTTCTACGAGGGATTTCCTGTACCATCTACCGAGTCTTTTCCGAAAATATCCTAGGTCCATTTGCGAACGACAAAGTCTAAATACCAACAATTGAAGCCTCATAAATCAGCATGAGTTTCATAACCAGCAGCAGTTGATGATAGATAAACGAAGGGGGGAAAGGGATAGTCCAGGGTAAGGAGGAAAGTTTTCAATTGTTTCTTACTCCTTGTTCTCGCTTGTAAAGGCTTGTCTTGAGGCTGGAACTGGGGTTATCAGCTCAACTGAAACGAGTTGGCTCCTACTCAACCCTTGCTCAATCTCTTTTTCTCGACATCATCTTGTTTGATCTTGACCTTGGTAGTATCCTTGCCAACCCGCTTTCCCGTGATCGCGCCATCATGTGTAGTGGACCGATGACGCCCCTTTTGTATGAGACAATCGGCTTGAGAAAGAGGAAAAAGTCTCATATACATGTCTTAGACAATAGACCAGGAAGGATTTTTTGAGTAAATCAATTCACCAAGACAATCGTTTAGTCTTAACAATGAGCTGTATTTGCCTTGGGGAGGGAAACCTAACCTGTCACATTCGCATTGACAATGAAAGACTCTGTCTAATGAGTAACAACTAAAGATAGGACTCGAATGATGGCTCGAGCCCTCCAAGGCTAGGATTCGACCATGGCTTAATAAAACTCAATCAATCGAGTCTCTCCGCTTGATAATGAAAGTACTCAGTCTTGTCTGTGCGCGGAAGTCAATTTACAGGTGTGAGCAAAAATCCCGAAACCTTGATATGGAACGAGAAGAGATTGAATCATTGAGATACCTTAGGTATCCGCAATGCCTGTTGAGTTCAGCTTATGATGGAGGGAGGAGAACATGACTGTCTTTCAGACATAGGAACTGATGAAGATCCAAAAGGCAGGTTAGAAAGTTCATCTGGCAAGGCTTTTCCTATCACTGTCACAGCGCTTATATTATCCAATCTAATCGGAGTTGTTAAGCAACAGCAAGCAGGTTCGCAAGACCGATAACAGACGTACAGGAGTGGCAATTAGACATAACTAACTCATCACTTGTCGTCTGTATTATTATTCCCATCATTATTATTTCCCAGTTCGGGGTAGTGACGCGCTTGAGCTTTGACCTGACTCCTCTTGTCACTTGCATGTGTACTTATCATGTACAGTATTTGCGTTTATCCACCCCGATTGCGACTTTGAACTTGCAAGTTTGAAGATTCTAGGTGAGGAAATCTCTATGCTGATCAACTGCCCGCCCTGTCCCTCTCCTTCAGCTTCCTCCATCTGGGCGATAAACCCGTCTCCGTTTTCAAGTCTCCCCCACATTTTGGCCGTTGGGATCTAACCAAGCCTAACTTTGTGCTTGGCTACTGATTTCATTCAAAAGCTTATTGACGACTGTAACATTCATTGGATGGTCAAGTAGCTCACCTCCAGGATGGCTGACGCGTTGGGATGAGAGGAAGGATCAAGCTCCGAGGCTGGGTTAATAACTAAATGCCCCTAATTTTGAGGCCATGTCTTTTAATATCCCTTGTCACATCGCGCAAGCATACCAGTTTTCTGGGATGGTGTACTGGTAGCCATGATGCGGTATAAACTGTCACTCTCAACCGTCAATCGCTCGGTATATGCAGATCATAAACAGTTTCGTATATTTTATGTGAAAGACAATATTTCATAGGAATAAACCAATGCCCAATATTCACAACATCAGTATACTGATGCCCAAAACCAACACAATTTTATGCATCTTGGCCTTCTTTACTTTTATTACCCCTGCGCCGGCCAACGCCACAAACGTCTTCATCCCTGTCCTGCCCCATCTGCCCCGTCCCCCCGGGCGCTATCTAGCTCTGAGCCCAGGTTTCCAGCTCTTAGTAGCCCGTATCACACAAACTAGGAGCTCAACTCAACGCGGCACCTTCAGCCGTTTTTCCGCACCACGAACAGGGGCAGCCAGCCATGGTTGGTATCTCTTGAGAGGAAAAAGCAAAAGACAAGAGAGGTGAGAAAAAAAAACTTTTTCGCTTCACTTTCACTTTTCGCTTTCCTTTGGTTTCTCTGTCTTGTCATTCCCTTTACCAACTTTACAGTCCTATATCGTGGTTATTACAACTGGTAACCTTCCATTGATTCGTTTCAGAGGAAGCAAGCAACAAGAAGACTCCCTAGCAGACCAGGCATCGAAGGGACGGCAAAAGGGAGCAGCACTTTTTTCTCTCCAAGCTGTCATCTATCATCAAATTCAATCACCATTCGTCATATTTTCACCTGGACTGGGCTGTCTCAGAACAAAAAGGCCCCTCTTTCACTCGCTCACTCACTTAAAGGGAACTGCCGGCTGAGCACTCAGCAATACACATTATCATTATCTGGCCAGGAACTCGGACCCCCAAGAAGCGTCACATCACATCACATTGTATTACGTTACAGCATCGATTCTCAACTTGCGTATTGTACATACACATACACTCACGCTCACGCACACACTTACCACCCGATTGCGACGAGACACGACTACAACGATCGTAACGATATTATACCTGACTCGACTCAGAAGACAACAATAGACACCTGCTCCAACGATACAATACAAGCTATTAAGCCTCATTACACCTCCACCACCCGCACCAAAAGTCTTAGCAACGCGGTCGTTTCCAGATTCATTCCAGAACTACCTCTTATTCACCCCACAAGCGGCGCGTTTCGGTGCCTATTGTGATCGCCTCACAGCTCGAGCTGGACTAGCGACAGTCCAATCACACGACACACATCCTCTTTTCCTTCAAACACTCGCTTTCGCTTTATAGACGACGCAGCGCCACCCCCGACATGACAGCTCCAACACAGATACCCGTTCCTATATCCATCACCATCTGCGGCGATGGCGGATGTGGAAAATCCTCTATTACACTCCGTCTAGTTCGCTCGCAATGGACTTCAGACTATGACCCAACCATCGAGGACTCATATAGCGTGACGCGCCGCATCGATGGTGTTACTTATCATCTATCCCTTACCGACACCGCAGGCCAGGAGGAGTATCGCGGCATGTGGGCTTCCTCAAACCTCGGCGCTGATGCTTTTCTCCTCGTCTACGATATCACATCCAAAGACTCCCTAGACGCCTTGCAGCATTTTAACGAACTCATCGATATGGAAGCAGAAACCCGCCTTGATAACGCTGACCGCGCACGCCGCGCTGGTCTGCGCTCCGGCCACGATACACGGTCTCGCACTATCCCTCCTGTCAAGCTCGTTGCTGGCAACAAGTGCGATTTACAAGAGAGCAGACAAGTCCCTGCGGCTCAGGGTCTTGAATGGGCTCGCAAGCGTGGATGTGGATTTATGGAGACGAGTGCGCGGTTGGAAGTCAATATTGAAGAGACCTTTGCATTAGTTGTGCGTCGTGTGGTTGAGGCTCGACGACTTGCTGATACAGGTCCGGATGCAGCAGAGTATAATGCACGTGGCATGACGAAGCCGTTGACGCCTCTTCCGACTGATAGTGATACCGAGAAGCGTGCCGTGGGAGTGCGAGGGCCCAATCTTCAGGGTGACAGAGTTGGAGGGAAGAAGGATAACGGTTTTTGGAAGAGTCTCCGATGTTGGTGAAGACTGGTATGGAGGTTGTGAGAGAATGATAAACAAAACGGGTAGAGGTCTGTGTGCGCTTGCTTGGAGGGATATTTCAAAGGCTTCAAAATCATCATATACCAGGGATACCTCGGCGTCTTGGCGAAGGGCTTGGACTTTTTCTTTCTCATCTTTTACAGAGGACGTTTGTTCTGGGGCAAGGATGCGTCCGATCATCTGACATCATGGGATCATGCATGCGCGTTGTGTCTTGCTTTACGCTGGGACTGATGGTACTCTTCATATCGTGACCACTTTTTGCTGCTTGGAGCACCGTTAAACCATGTCTGTAAACTTGGCACTATTAATGCTCTAGGCTGGAAGTGATTCATAATGGACCCAGATGTTGAGTCGGTTGTCGCTCTACCGTGGGTGATATATAGTGACAAGCCTGGTTTGCCTTTGAGAAGAGGATCAAACCTGCACTCTGGATGAAACTTGAATCGTAAATAATGAGGCTATAAACCGCGAGCTTCGATAGTCTTGGGCAATGCACCAGCGAATGGAGCCGACCCAAGCCTATAAGTAAAAATCAATCATCAGGTTTATTGTCTGTAGCCGCCCGTTAGATGTAAATGCTTACAAACCCAGCTCTGCCTCTTGAGCAGAAATAAGAGAAAATGCGACACAGGCAATTATGTCTTAGTTACCATAAACGCCGGGCCTCTATGTCTAGAAGCGTCCTCTTACCCTCTTGCCACTTCCTTCCTCCACTTCTCGTACTCAGCATACTCTAGAGTAGTTTTCTTGCCCTGATAGCGCGTGACTTTGAGGTCCAAGTCCTTCCAGCGTCCCCGACTACCAGTCCACCCCGCCTTGCGGATGAGACTGAAAAGGGTCTCCTCTTTAGTCCAGCCCTGCTCAGCAGCTACGTCTGGGAGGTAGGTTGAGCCGTAACGGCGACCACAATCGTAGAATGAGAGTCGGATGCCGTGCACGCCAATTTCCCAATCGAAGATGTCATCGACTTCTTCGAAATCAGTCAGGAGTGTGACTGCGACTTGGAGTGTAGGCAATTCGGACTTCCTGATTTGGGAGAAGCGAGTGTCATGGAGGGCGGAGATAAGGGCATATTCTGGGATACCCTCAGAGAGATCTTGAGCTTCAAATGTGCCGATACATCCGCGGAGGACGGGTTCGCCATCTTCCATAGTATTCCATGTTACGAACAGCGGGGCAGATGTTGGGGGAATAGGCAGGGAAGAGGTACTCGTGGCAGGCGTGGAAGCGCCGAGCGAAGTCGAAGAGGAAGAAGACGAAGCGCTGGCATCGGGGATCGCCAGATGTTGAAGACTGGGATCGTCAAGGGTTTTTGGAGTAACAGGCTCGGAGTTTGATGTGGAGGCTGAAGACCCTTGAATCTGTTCCAAATTCAGGGCCTTTCGATGGGCGAGATGGGCTTCAAGCGCTTCAAAGCACAGTAGGCAGTGATCTCTGGTGGCCATCGGATGTAGGGTGGACGAAAGAGGTGCTAGGAGAGGTCAGGAGATTTATTATAAATAAGGTGATTGCGAAGAGAGAAGGAAGTAGAAGCGGTGAGTGAGAATTCCTCCGAGCAACAGCATGAAAGATACAATATTGCCAGACGTCGAGGCACCTAAAAAGAAAGTAGGCGAGTAAGAAGCGTAAAGTAAAGTAGCGAGAAGAGGTTGGAGAGTAAAGGAGACTTTGAAGGAGATATGCATCGGATGGAGGGGTAGTTCCGTTGGTGGTTTAGTGGGACTAGCTTAGCTTTGCTTGACTCAGTAACTAACAATAGGTACTAAATAAACTACTAATACAATTTGACGGGCAGCTGGGGGCGCTAGAGCTGGGTTTTCTTCTATACAAATCCAACCCTATGAAGCCTGAGCTACCAAGCCAAGCTTAAGCTGCTCAAGGCTTCTTTCTATCTTGGAAGTACAAGCTGCATCTAGTCTTTGCCCCACGATCCGCAGCGGCCTTGCTAGAAGTAGGCAGCATCATGGCGGGGATAAGCTAGGGATGAAATATGAATCAATAAAAGAGATAAGGTTAACGAGATCCAAAGCGACATACCCTTTTATGCCATTAGGAAACTTGGCAAGGTGTCGCTTGTAATCTGATACCGATCCGAGTCTCACTTTGTTACCGGATGGTCAAGTACCGCTCGTTTGATCGTCACCCCGCAGTTACAGACTCTGAGCCATGTTTCAGACATGAATATGGACCTGTGATGATGATTCAACTCAAATGCCGATTAGATGTCACATTCAAACAAAATCTAACTTGGTTGCCAGGCTACGGCTCTATTTATGTATACGCTTCTTCGAACTTCCGAGCAGATCTACAGTCGACTACCTTGACAGAAGTTCTCAAACATGTCTCAGAACCGTCTCGAGTCCTTCAACCCCATAAACATTACGCAAGCACATAGCGATGAGAAGATAGCATGCTGTTGTATAAGTAGTCACGTCCTTTCTCGTCAAGTGTATGAAATCCTTATGCTGTGCATCCCACATTAGTCGTTATTTACCACTCTTCACTACTTTCTTTCAAGTCTATTCCAGTCGCAGGCCGACATAGTAATTATTGTTTCCACCAAAGCCATTCACAACTTTTATCACCTAGTCAAGATGCGTTTCTCTATCTTCACCTTGATTGCCCTCGTCTCGGCTTCCTCAGCCTCGCTTGGTAAGTAAATCATTGCCGTTCCCCAAGCAAGATTCGTGTCATCTAACTTCGATCAGTCCGTCGGGTCGACGTCAATGTTCCGGCAATGACAGATGCCGAGGGCAAGGTCGTGGAATTCAACGCCGCCGAGGTCTTCCAACCCGCCAAGAAACGAGACCTTGAGCGTAAGAAGAGAGACCTCGCCCAGAGGAAGCGACATGTCTCCCAGAAGAAACGGGCGGTTTCTCAGCAGAAGCAGCAGCAGCAGCAATAATTTGGGGAAACTGCAGAGTTGGACCTCGTAATGAAGTCACGGATGGGATGCCTCTTTGGAGGAAAAGTCCGGGGGCCGAGGAATAGTCAAGAACAACAATAATTGCAGTGCTTGGGCTTGGCTTGTACAGAATAGGATATAAGACGCGAGAACTGGAAGCACCGCTCACGTCGTAAGGCTGGGCCTTTTGTGGAATCATAATTATAATCATCATCATGGCCCTTTTTCTGAGTGCATGTCTTAGACGCAGTCATCCCGAAAGGGTCTACTCAGCCAGGTTTAGCATTTGAGGTTGAGCATGTGAAGGTTGCCATCAACGAAAGGACCCTCTTAAGAGTTTTGTTTACACTTTACAATTTCACTACAACGGTTCCTGCTTATGATAGCTGTCAGCATCAGACAAGTCACCAGTGCAAGGGGGTTTCAATGCGAGCTACCCTGCCTTATTAGCCTGTTCTAGAGATATCTGGGTGGGGGCCAAGACTGCCCGCGATGGATACCTAAATGGTTGAAAATACTTCATGCTTGATGAGCGTTGAAGACAGTACGGATAAGTACCTAGTAAAGGGTTTGCCAATTTGTGAAGCTTAAAGTTCTTGTGATTCCTTGGCTAGACAAGTGATCTGGATCATATCTGGAGACAGATCATGAGCTTCAATCACTATTTGTCAGAGCTCCAAGTTGTACCTAGAGGTGTCATCGACACTCTCGATTAACCTTGCGGACCCTTGAAAACCGTTCTCCTTGTAATGTCATTCTAATTTTTAGCCTATCCCATGTCACCACTAAGGCGCCATAATGTACATTGGAGGATATTTTGCTGGTCAATGGCCTTGTAACCAAAAAGCTGGAACCCATGCCTGGCACTGCACCTCATCGTTGCCCAATCACCAGAGGAAGCCATGTTGGCAGAGGATCGAGGCGCAGTTTTCAAAACGTGGGCATCAAAGGCGACCCAAATTTTAACGACATTGACTGAGAGGATTTTATTCTCGGCAACTCATGATCTCATTCCTGCGGCCACGGATTACATTAGGCAACGGAGATATTCCACTCCGTTCCGTTGTACGTTGACCGACAAATAACAATCCATACATAGCACAACCACCCAACCTCTTGTCTTCCTTCAGGCCCCGGTCGCACTTTTGAGCTACCGCCACTCACTCTCTGATCTGTAGCTCAAACCCTGATTGTCGTTGAACATATGAGGCATTGCTCTAAGCGGGTTTTAACGGTGATTGCCACTGAAGTCCTAGCAAGACCGATCATGGCTATTAGTTAGTTGGTCGTTGCTAGACCGTCTTTCTCCAAGATGTTGTCATGTTTCTATTTACAGGGCTGAATGAGTGGAGTTATTCGTCCCAATTAGTTCGACTTTTCCCGCCGATGAAACCCAAAGTCAGCCTTGCCGTTTTCGAGAACCAGGACCTGATGAGATGAGATGAGTGACAAAAATGCCTCTTTCTTAAGCCCTAGGAGTGCTGCGCAGCCTCGCGCTTAACCATGGCGTCAATATCGAACAAATCCTTTCATTAAAGCAATACCCACAGGGAGCCGTTGAGTTTTGGCTAGGCTAACTAGTAAGACAGAGTGTGGGCAATGGTTGTTTCTCCTTTTCGATAGCTGAGGCTGATAAGCCCAGCTGAACTGAGTCCGAGATTGTATATTTCTTTCTAACCAAATTAATAAGTTAATGGCAGAATAACCGAGTCGCAAAGAACTAGAGACTAGTGAGTCTTTATTTACCCTTTTCAACAAACAAACTACGAGCTCCGACTTTGGGGTTGCAAAGTCCCTCGGCCGCTGAGCTGTCATCGTTCACTCTGTCAGCAAAGCTCTACAGCAGCACTCTCAGCCGCAGCCCTCCATCAGCACTAAGCCCAATTCCAGTTGAGCAACCCAGTGTAAACTGCACAATAGTGGAGGCGGTGGCTCATCATCCCTGGCGCCATGAATATCGAAGAGGGCTGACTTAAGTTGTGGGGGCATGGAAGACTAGGTAGGTAGATAGTTGTAGGCGGCATTGCCCGTCAAAGAGGTTCAAGAAATAAATAAGAGGCTGACCCCCTTGGGAGACGGATGTTTGCTAACGCCTGAGTGATCCTTCAACAACTAAGTAACCTAAATGTTCTAAGCACGCTGGCCGACGGCGACCAGAAGGGCATTCTTATGATTACACGTTTATGACAACAGCACTTTTGAGAGACGGCCAGCCATTTGCAACCACCATCGAGCAAGAATAATCTGGAACAGACGGACCACAGCATTGCCGAGCGAGCTGTTGAGCTTTGGTCCTAGCAGTAGTCACTACAGAGCAGGAACCACGAAAAGAAGACATCATCAGGATGCTCATCAATGGAAACCATCGTGCTCAGGCACAGTTCGATCGTGCGAAATGGCGCCCAATGGTTCTCATCCCGACCTGGGTTCTTCAGCTAGGCTTGTCCATGTCCATGATGGGACTTTTCGCCTATAGATTGGGCGACAGCATGAAGGTGAACAAGGACGATAACAAGAAGAACGACGATCCAACAATTGAAATTGTGTAAGTCCAAAGAAACTTCGACGCTTGAACCTATACAGCAGTTTTTCTGATTGCGAATAGGTGGGAGGCTACAAACGTAGCTCTATGGTTCGTTGCATCACTATGCAGTTTCGTTGAAATCGCCAAATACTTCGCAGAGGCTTTGACTCCGTGGACTATGCTCTTTACACATGTCATTAAGTTGACCTGCGCAATCGCCACTCTCGCTCTTGACATAGTCGTCTACACCGAGAAGCACGACAAGCACTACTCCCTCGTGGCTCTTGGTTTAGACTGTGTCTTTATGTAAGTTCCCCTCTTTCGAACTCCAAGACACTTTATGCTGAATTATGCTACTTTAGCATCGCGTCACTCGTCCTGGTTTTCTACTCCGTGCGAAGATACCGTCGCCTTTCTGCTTACGACGATTATACCCACCCTGTCAACGTAAAGCCTTACGGCTTCAACGACGACCTTGAGCGAGATACTTCATATGCTCGACAATCTACCGACAAGCGCTTTTCTTCAACATCTTCACGAGCTAGTATCATCTCCAAGCGTGAATCTGTTGAGATGGGCACCGTTCAGCGAACACCAAGCGTCTATTCTCACAAGCGTGACACTCAATTCGACGACTACGTAGCACGTCGCGGCTCCGCTACGAAAGAACGCATTGGAAGTGGAGATTTTAACTATGCTGGAGCCCAGGGCGAGGCTCAAGACTCTGGAGCAACACTTACACCAACTCGCCCGAGGGGCGCCAGCAGCGGTCGAGCAGCGAGCTGGACGAGCGACCGAGGTCTCGTGGCTGTGCCAGAAGAAGATGATGATACGATAGCCGGCAAGGAATCTAAGACAGAAAAAGAAAAGAAGGATCGTGAGGCTCTTTTGGGTAATACTCCTCGTGAGAGCATTGATGGCCCAGTTGTTCCTCAAGAAGCCGACTTATCGGAGCCCAGGTGGCAGCGTGAATAGTGAAAGGGGGAGGGAATGAGAGGAACCCATCGATGAAAACAAGTCTTCAAAGATTTACGCGAGGAATGGACTGATAGGTCTGCATCTCTACGACTGTATATACCCATAGGAGAATTGGCGTTTTTAGGGGTTTTGAGCATTGCGGGTTGAGCGTTTTGTGATATTCTACAATGATGGATACAATGCCTCGTTTCAGATTCAATCGTGACTAATTATTTTTTAATCATCGAGTAATTTGAAGGTCCTGGCCATCCTTTATTTGATTGGATACCTGGCTTCCAGGAGAGAGCATAATAACGTACTAATGCCATTCGTGCAACAGCTCGCTCTGTTGTGAGCGGTATGACTACATGGAAACAAAACTTTTATGGACAAAAATTGCTTGCTTTTGTCTGAAAGCTAACGACACTCGGAAAAAAAGATCGTTTTTATGATAGGAGGTCCCTGGGTTGTGTATCACCTGGACTGAAAATCTGTATCTGATCGTCCTTTTAGAATAGCATGAGTCACGGATGGCTCTTGTATAGGGACGCCGAAATAAAATGAGGTATCTGGATAATGCTCGTACTACTGGCAATATCTCGAACAGCCCAAATAAGTTGTTCTTTAATATGATTGACTTTCTGAATCAGTCGTTCAGAATGCTCCTACCTCAGCAGCTCAGGCTCGCCGTGGCCGTAATCTGTGACAATAAATCCGACTGTCGATCTCATGGACGACCATATTAAGAAAATTTAACTCAGATACTGAATTGGAGACCTTTCATTAACTAGGCCTTGATTATGCCTGATCTGTAGCCAGTACTAAAGCTACATAATTCTGACTCTTCATCACATATCTTGACTTGCTGTTTCAATCATCTTCCTCATCATTGTGAACGGAAGACCATCCGTAGAGAGTTAATGCATTGCCCTTTTGCAACAATCTGAAATTAAAGCATCTAATTCTCAGTCCTCGGATAATATTTAATGCATTTTGGGGGGACAAACTCTGCAAAGCCCTGGGTATATCACATTATCACATCATCAAAATTTTCTAATCTGAACTCACTTCTGTATTCGAGTCTAGCTCAATACCCCTGCGAAACTCCTTCGAGATGTTGAGTGTTCGTCAGACATACTTCTCTAGGGACTCAGACTTCATTTCTTTGGGGAAATAGCCAGTGCTAGTAGTTCTCGGTGAAGGCGGGTTTAAGATAGTCAATGAGTTTGTTGAGAGCCACTGTGAAAGAGTGTGTAGTTCATGGTAAATCTGAGTGTAGTCGCTTCTTAATTTCCGCTGTCCTGAATTACCCTTGAGTTTCTAAATCTTTCAGCTACCGTTTGATCGTAGCAAGTTCTCTTCTAGCCGGATGTCAATGAGTCTTCATTGACTGTCTATGTGCGATTCATAGGCTCTTCTTACGTCTCTATGGTATCTTCTATCTTACACCTCAAGAGGTTTTGAGCCCTCTTCGTTAACAATTCTTTAGACTCAAACCCCAAAATAGGTCGCTTGAAATGAACTCTATATTTCCTTGCTTAAAAACCTTTTACGGTTTCTGATGTAGAGACCCGAAGGCGCCCTAACCCCCTCAGTACTCTGTTCCTTATGTCTGGATATATTGTCAAAAGTCATCTGCTTCTGCCCGAGTGTCTTTTGAGCGCACTATGTTATGTATACCTTACCATTCGACTACTTCAGAACCCTACTCAAAGGGTACAGCACCATTCACACCGAAATATCAAGAATGAACAAAAGTTCCGCTTGACTGGTCTTGCTACCTCCTTAAGTGAGCCCAACTAAGATTTAAGATAGGTAACTTTGAAAAAACAACAAATCTCACTATTGACGTTTAACTATCTCGCTAATTTCTGTTCCATGTATATCTATGAGCCAAGTCCGGTCAGCAAGTGTTCCGCTTGACAACATAAACCACGATGCCATAGATTCGCCTACAAAGGACAAAGATGGCTCCGATACAACGGACTGGCATGTCACCAGTACTCAAGTCGCAATATCAGTTTCTCCTTTTGACGAGCTCTAATCTTTTGGACGGCTGTATTTGCTCGGCTTGAACCATTCGTTGTCCTGTGAAAGTGCGTACTTAGGCGAGTTTCATTGCCTCAAAGATAAGAAATTTGAGAAACCACAACAGCAGAGTCATGGCAAGAAGCTAGAGCTTTAGAACTTTAGAACTTTAAGAACAGTTGGATTCATGTTTCATATCCCTTCCGGCTTGTTTTGCGAAAATATCATTTTAACGACGATGATCTTGATAGATGGTTAGTAGGTATATAAAACAGAGGAAACTCTTTTCTCTCGTATACCAGTTAGTCTCAGTTTAAAGATTTTAGTAAGTCCTCGGGACAAGCTCAACTAAACTGTGAATCCCATTGTTTGTCGCTCTCATTTGCCTAGACCTAACATGGAGAATGATCGGTTGATGAGTGCAAGGTTCGGTTCGCGGGTGTACCTTGCATTATTAGGTGGGATCGATAAGTTAGCGCGAAATGAACTAGAAACGGAAAACTTTGTGGGAAAGACGATAATCTCTGGTAGGTCACTTAGTTAGCCTCGAGACTATCCATGGGCATATATACATATTATAGAAGCTACCAGAGCTTGGCCTTCCCTGCCAAATGCATTGAGCGAGATGAATGGAGAACTGTCGACTGTTGGAACTGCCTAAAAGCCTGATAGCAGCGGATGCAAATAATACAAGGTCTTTCTTCTATTTAGCTTTTATGGCTTCTAATCTTGCTATCGATCTTGGATTATCCACACAGAGAATCATCGCCCAGTTTGACCAGTAAAACCGAACTTGTTAGCCATCTCTAAATCTTGGCATAGTCCTATCTGTGCATTTTGACTCACCTACAGGGGGGAAACTAGAGTAAAGTAAAGCAAGTTAGCTTAGGAAATAGCTTTTATAAATCTGAATCTATATTGTTCAGAAACTGCTCTATATGGATGTGTAACTTCAGTTTCACGAGAGTATCGAAACATAAAGAGCACTTTCAGTAGCTAAATTATATAAAGTAACTCCCCCCCTACCAGCCACGAACAACAGTCCAGTGTTTTAATATATATAACTTTATATACCTATAAGAATACCAGAATTTTGGCTTTAATGCAGGTCTTTTTCGACGCCACAGAATGGCAAGCTAATAAAGCATCCTTTTACTTTAAACATACTCAAGATATATATAGGTGACCCTAAAGTCCAGTTCAACATTACAGGCTTTCCGTCTTACCACAAACAACACTTTTTAATCAGACCCCCAAAAAATAGCATACAAAATTCCGGCAGAACAACTTATAGCTTCCTGCCAGGTATCCTTAGGTGCTGGAGCTAGTCGGTTACAATGGTTCAATGACTGTAGCGACATAGGTGTTCTGGACGCCAAAAGGTGACAAAAGTCTAAACAGTAAGTCCATATATGCTCGATATTTACTGTGCCTATCTCCTTAGAGGCTTCTCCTTAATCCACACCGCCAGCAAAAGCGATACCGCGAGGTAAATAGAAATCAGGGTAAGTGGCCCAAGCCCTGAGATTTGGTAACTTGATCAATTCCTTTCAGCCAAATGAGGCAGCAATTCTTTGATGTAGTCGAGACTCTGCATACCCTTCTCCTCTATCTTATGTGCGCCTTCACCACTAGGGAGCCGAGCTGCCAACTGCATTCGAAGAACTTGCTGAAGGACAGCAGATCCAGTTCTGATGCCTATACTAGCCCTAAGATACTGGAAAAGATAGCACTGGCGAGGAGACTAATAAGGATTGTGACGAAGGCTAAGGTATTAACAAGTCGGGTTGCAAACGTTTCTGAGAATTATTTTTACATACTACAGCCACCTCCGAATGACATGGCGGCAATGCCAGTAGTTTCTCCAGCAGTTGAACGGAGCCAAACGGAGAATCCCAAGGTAAACACTGAGACAAGTACAAGGGCATAAGCCGACACGGTTATGGTGTAGAGTCTTCGATTCTTTTGATAATTCAACCACCCAAAAACGAACCTGCGACGCCTGCAAGCATGTCTGGGACAAGCAAGGAACCGCTCTGAGTAGCATAGAGACCTTGAACGGCTTGGAAGACAAGAGGCAAGAAGAAGATAAGTGAAGTCTGTCCCGCTGCTTAGAAGCCTACCACATAGCAGGCGAACAAGCTATGGTCAAAGATTATGTAACTAGGCGCAAATGGATGAGAAGCTATATTGATTTCGACAAAGAAAAACAGAGCAAACAGTATTGGTGTTAATGACAGGACGATGACGGTCGTGATGTTCGACCAACCGAGGTTAGGGTCAGAATCTAGACCAAAGAAAGAGGGCAACTACAGCCGCTGTGAGAACGAAAGCGCCGAAGAAGTCAACTTTACGGACCTTGGCGAGCCAGTGGTCGTGTTCAACAGGTGGAAGATCGAGGACGAAGTAGACGGCTGTGAAAGCAAGGAGGCACAACGGGACCTGACGAAGAAACGACCTAAAGAAAACAATCAGGTGAGTCAAACTCCATATGATATGCGAAACTCACCATCGCCTATCGACTGAATCGGCTAAAATACCCCCGAGAGGTGCTCCAGTAGCAGTTCCAGCGAAGAAGAGAACACTAAGTCAGAAGGATGGCGACCACGGAGTTCATACCTCCTCCGCCGATGCCTGCAACGGCTCGCGCAGCAGAGTTGAACCATATCCTGGGAAAGACCACAGCCCGAGAACTTAGAGAAAAGATGGTGTTGGTAAAGAGAAGACATGGCTTACGGCCAAATATATCACTCAGCTTACCGTAGAGAGGCTGGCAACATGTCAAGTTCAGGAAGTATCTGATGAGGGATTAGTCTGACCGTACATATTTGTCATAGTCTTTGACTCACGTGGTAGCAATTCAACTGGTATTGTTCAAAGCATTTAGCTCGTTACCAATTTTGGCATAACTCGCAACTGTTAGAAGTTGATGGGCGGCAGTGAGACAGACCTTGTATTTTCAGTGAACATGAAGGTCATGTTGACTCTGGGGTTCCTGAGGATAATCCCATACGCCAATGTCAACAGGTGTGATCAGGAAATGCAACTTTTTGTCACTGTACAGTGCTTTGAGAGTACTGTCGCCTGATGCTGGATATCCCTGAGTGTATCGTAAATACTGCCATCTGCAAGAAAAGGTGAAGTTTCTGATGGGCTTGCTGAGCTTAAATTGTTGGCCATCTCTCATCTCCGTAAGGACGCGAGTAAACCAGGAATTTATAGAGGAATAACGTTATCCGCTGAGACTCAGACTCAACTCGCGGCCAGTAAGGTACCTATCGGATCGGAAGTATGAAAGTGAAGATAAATCAAGCGGTTTTTTCGAAGTGATAATGTTGTATATAAGTACAGACCTTGCCCATGAGCTGGATCCAAAGTCGCAGTCAGATTCAAGCAGCCATCAGACGGCACCGTCGGAGAAATCATATCATTCTTGGCAAACGACGCTCGATAAAAATGCACCCCAAGAAAGGGACATTTATATCTGAGGTGGGACTGGCTCCTTGTTTGTGTAACAATTATAAGTTGTCTCTGTGAAGCCTCGGCGGCTTTCAATTTGTAATATTGCATCCTGTGTTAGGCTCTTTTTATTCAATTCGTACTACAACAAAGATGCAAGTCCTGAATTGATCGCTAATGTCATCATGCCCACCTGTCGGGCAAATCACTGAACGTCAGCAGTGTATTCCACTGTGGTCGTTACCTGGCGGAGGAGGTAGTTTTGATATTGAAGTTCATGACTAATGAAATCGATCATGTGTCTGCCACGACAATAGTACATAGATGGTTATATGATTTAAACCGAGCCTGGATTCATAAGCAGAGTATCGATGCCAATAGTCATTCGGCGTGTAATGATACAACAATATAGACAACGCATCGGGTTTGTCATTACCACAAGTTTATGCATCTTCATTCACCGACGTAATGTTTGCGCTGTCCGCATCATCTATGCTATGCGGCTATGTGGGCTTGTTCACATGGGACTGATCTGAAACATGGAACATTTGACCAATTTTGACAAGACAGGGGCTGGTTATTGACTCTGCCAAGATTGTGGGATCAGACCAATACCTAGTAAACGCGTTATATATAACGCGTTTACTAGGTATT
>PVQA01000583.1:0-126807 GCA_002980515.1 Fusarium burgessii | reverse complement strand
GTGTTGGTGAGTCCATGCCAGCGTGGTAAGCCCACGAGCTCTTAACTGATGACTTGAACTGCAGGCCTGATTTTGACTCCCCTTCTGTTTTCTGCCGGCTCCTTGACAGGGATAAAGGAGGACATTTCTTTATATCCCCCCCTCCCAATGTCAATTGCACTACCAAGCAACAGTATCTTCCATCGTCATGTATTCTGCAAACGAGGTCCATTCATGAAGATGGCGTCGTCGATGTGATCGACTTTTTCCCTCGCCCACAGAACATCAAAGTTACCACCAAAGGTGTTAAGTTGAATGCCTACCGGGAAGTCATACAAGTCCAAGATGAGCTTAAGAAGTGGCTGGTCCGCCGAGTGGAATGCATTCGTGGTTCGATGAACCTCGGTATAAGCTCCTCTTTTTGCGAATAACTGGAGAGAAAGACTGACAGTGCTCAGATATCGAACTCTTCCCCTCTTTCAACTATGGAAGAGATGAGCACGAGACAACTCTCTTTCAAGAACAGCATTTCGCAATTGGTAATAAGAGTAAAGTTGCCTCTTTTCATAGTAAAGATACCCAGTTGCAGCTCGACGTTGCGATCGAGAAGGGAGAGGCTGAGATCAGTTGTCCTCTCATAACCTTCAGAAAAGAGAAGCGCCCTGGCATCAACGGCGAGGGCCTAGTAGCTTGCATCTGTATTAAGGAAGGCCAGACAATCTCGTTTGTCCTCCGGAATGATGTTGAGCATCATATCACTGAAAACATCACGACTGATGTGCTTGATGCCCAGCAGCATTCTACGCAGAGTTTCTGGTATAATTTCATTGCGCAGTCCAAGTATAAAGGCCGCTGGAGAGAGGTTGTGTCTCGGAGTCTAATGATACTCAAGATGATGACTTATGGTGAGATTCTTTCTCAGATCCGTTCTGTAAGAACTCACTAACGCTTCACAGAGCCTACGGGTGCTATCATAGCGGCACCAACATTTTCTATTCCCGAAGCCATCGGCGGTGTACGAAATTGGGACTATCGCTTCTCCTGGATCCGAGATTCGAGCTTCACTATCTATATTCTGCTACGTCTTGGCTTTAAGGCCGAGGCAGATGCTTATATGGAGTTCATCATGGAAAGATTCGTTCACTCACGAGGTTCAGATGGTGGTTTACCCATCATGTTTACCATTCGAGGTGAAACTGACATTCCAGAACTGACATTGGATCATCTTGAAGGATATCGCGGTAGTAGCCCTGTTCGTATTGGCAATGGTGCGGCGTTTCATCAGCAATTTGATATCTACGGTGAACTGATGGATGCAATTTACTTGTACAACAAATACGGGAAGCCAGTCCCATGGGATGTTTGGAAGGCTGTTCGTGAGATTCTTGGTAAGTTTACCCCACTGGACTTTTTTTTTTTTTTTTTTCGTAAGCTGATAAGTATTTAGATTATGTTCTAACTATCATCGACGGTGTGATATGTATCCATTGTTCTCGGGATTTGGCTAATCGCAATAGATCCCGATATGTCTATCTGGGAGGTCCGAAATAATAAGCAGCACTTTACATACTCCCAGATAATGCTGTGGGTCGCGTTTGACCGCGGCCTTCGTCTTGCAGACAAGAGATGCTTTCCATGCCCCAACCGCGCCAAATGGATGGAAGCGAGAGACAGAATTTATGAACGTGTCATGGAAAAGGGTATTTCATTAAAAACGACAATGATGAACGTCGTTGACTTTCCTACAGGATACAACGAAGAGATGAAGTGCTTTGTCCAGAGCTTTGAGAGCAGAACTATGCTCGACTCTTCTATTCTTATAGCTCCCCTCGTATTTTTTATCTCGCCCTGTGATCCGCGTTTCCTCAACACCCTGGACCGCATTCTCTTACCCCCTGAAAAGGGCGGCTTAACAAGTACCGGCTTGGTATACCGCTATGACACTGAACTGTCTAACGATGGTAAGACACTACCCAATTACTTCGTCGAGACGCAGTTGCTAATCAGAGGCACCCATGACGTAGGAGTAGGCGGCCATGAAGGCGCATTTAGTATGTGTACTTTCTGGCTCGTTGAAGCCATGACCCGAGCAGCCGTCTACGAGCCAAAGTACTTAATCAGGGCTGTAAACCTCTTTGAGAACATGCTCGGATTCTCTAACCACCTCTGTATGTTCTCTGAAGAGATTGCAAGGTCTGGGGAACAACTCGGCAATACACCCCAAGCATTCAGTCATCTCGCCTTGATTAGTGCGGCCTTTAACCTTGACCGGACTGCGAGGTAGAATACAGATGCGTTTCGCTCAAGCACACTGCAGGAGACAAAGTTTGAAGTTTGGCGATATCATGTACACTTTAAACAATGCTTAAGAGTTTCTCGCTAATATTGGTAAATTGCTACCAATGTGCGCTCATGCTCCATATCACCCTTTTCGTTTATCCACGAGGTTCTACAGACACAAAATCTCCAACTTCAATAGTTGGGTATTGTGACTCTTTGCTCGTAACACCGCGCTCATTAAAAGGGTCATGCCGCATATGGACCCCAAAGTAAACCTTGCCATCGAATCGCCTTGTCTTTGCAAGTGTGACAAATGGCTCTTCTTTCTTTTCACCAGTTTCTTGGTCTATACACACCATCTGACATCTGCGGCATGCACCCAGAAGCCTAAAGTTCTGACGACCAATGCTCATAGCACCCCACCCATCCTCAGAAAACGGTGGCTGGGCTTTGAAACCAGGAGCTTGTTCGAGTGTGATATTGGCCCGAAACGACTTCTCTTCTACCGGGCTTCCACCGCGGTCTGTGATTTCCTGGTTCAAAGCATCAACACTTGAGCTGTGGATCATCAAAATAGGACTCTCATTGGAGAGCAGAATATTGCCAGGTCTCTGCTGCTCAGAATCCGAATCAGGTGGTGATGGCACGTCTGGGAAAGAGCCCGGTATTTTATGGATTTTACTTGGCTGTTGATATCGTTGGATCTGAGCCTTCGCAAGGCGACTCTTCAGTCCCAGACCACCAGGTGGGAAGCGAGCCAAAACGCAAGGTATCCCGAGAACATTCGAGAAGAAAGAGTTGATCGTATCCGATGTATAAATCTGAATGTTCACTTTCTCACCGCAAACTCTAGATGACTGCCTGTCAAAACGGGAGTCAGTGACAGAAGGGTCTGCTGATAAAGGTATGGATATTTGATTTGGCCGACCACTATGATCAATCCCATGATATGTGATGACCAGGTTGCCCTTGCCAAAATCTAATGTTGGCCGAAGGAGAGCCATTTTCGGGCACCGTTTCTGACTCAATGCATGTCCTGAACCCTGGTGGACTAAACACCATTCACGATCCCATGCTAGACCTTCAGGTCGAACTTCCCAAGGGACGCCGGATGGAATCGAGTACCCGGCACAACTTTTGATTGGGTAGACGGTAATTGTTTTGACCTTGAGTGTAAAAGGATTAGGGATGTCAGTGGAATTCTGGAGCCTCAGATCTGGAGCAACAGTTGCTACCGTTCTCTCTTGGTAAAACTCCCCAAGAAAAGCAATAAAGCTATCAATATCTGCCTTTGTGCTCATTGCACCCAAGCTAGCTCGAATGACACCTGTGGGTTTCCCGGACATTATATCATTGTCTGCACCACAACGGAATCCAGCGGAGAAATTCTTCTTCATCTCCCAAGGTTGTAAGTCTAGAGCCGAAGCAATACCACCTGGGCTGCAGAGTCCACCTGTCCGAATATGGATGTTCTTCAGATTCGCGAGTTTCTCAAATTCGGCCAGACTAACCCAAGCACCCTGGCTACTTCTTAGGTTGAAAGAAATAACAGGTCCATTTCCAAGAGGGTTTGTATCGTTGGATGAAGACGTGTATATTGTACAAACCGGTGCACCGTTGGCATGACGCATATTGCTCAATTCTCGAAACATGTGCTGGGCGAGGTATGAAGTGTGCGAGCTAATTTGATCCATAGAGCCGAACAGTCGTCGATGTATATCCATGGCCATATCAAGCGCTACTATGTTATGAAATGGAAGTGTCCCGTCTTCTAACCTCTCATGGAGGTAATGTGATTTTGGGGCATGCCACTTCTCTTTTCCTGAAACAACCATGTCCACTGTACCTCCACCAAAATACCTGCGATTTTCAAATACCCATTCTGAAGAACGCTTCACTAGCAAAGCTCCGAGGTCGGGAAAACCAAAAATCTTATACAAGCTGAAGACAGTAAAATCCGGTGCCAAACTCGGATCGCTGAAATCGAGACGTGATGTGGCAGCGAATGAGGAGGCGTCCAATAATGTGAGAAATGGATATTGGGGTTTGTGATACCGAGCCTGTAAATCTGTTGCCCATGTCAAGGGATATCTTTTGCCATCCATGTGAGATTGCGCAGGATAGGCAAATAGTGTTGTTGCTGATGAGTCGTTGGCCATATCTCGGAACGGAAACTGCCCTCCAAGCCATAATTGAACATCATCGTCGTCAATAAATGTGCTATAGACAGCTTCCTCTCGAGCTCCGACCAAGCTCGTGTGACACGCTTGGTGATATGCATATAGGAAACCTTCTGACTGAGTCCTCATAGCTTCGACAACAAGTTTTACTCCTGCTGTGGCATTGGCAACAAACACCAAATCGTACTCGGTTGGATCGGCTCCAAAAAAGGCTAGCAATTTCATACGGGCATCTTCAACGCGAGAAGCCGATTGCTGTGAGGATGGTGATGCAGAGTGAGGGTTGCCATATAGAACTGTAGTCATCTCGCGGGCGAACGACTCCATCAAGGACTTAGAACATAGCGTTGTGCCAGCATGATCAAGGTATATTGAATCTTTTGAAAGGTCAGTGAAGTTCAGACAGAGATTTAGGTGTTATGACCTTGAATCATTGGATATTCAATTTCTCTAAACTCCTCCACGGCTTGATTGTAGCGGCAGAGGCTCGAATTGCCACTCTGAATAAACGTTGTCATCTTGACAACTCTCTGGGAAATAAGAAGAGTGAGAAGAAACCAAATACACTAGATTTCGGGATTATATGACACGGGAAGATCAAGTACTTCTGGGGGACATTTAGAGCTTGTTATACGCAGCACAACCCTTATCATATACTGATGAGGAGTTCTAAGGCGCTATCACGAGCGATAGAGAGTGGGAGTGGGGTGAAGAGTGGAGGAGAAGACATGCTCGAACCAAGCCGAGGAGGGAAGTTGGTTACGATGCGAGGGTTAAGAGTTGCTCTAGTTTGACCGAACAAGCTATAAAACAATAAGAGGAAACAGACCCGACCTTAGTCTGACAATAAAAGTACAAATAGACCTCTTGTCTTGGTCAGCTGCCTAGTTGTTTGCCGCCCTTTAGTGAGTAAACCACTGAGCATATCGGGATATTCCCCCAGATTTCACGGTTAGATGCAAGCGGAGATCGCCACTTTCCTGTTTCCAGGCACTGTATCGACATTCGCTGTTTGCCGACAGGCCATTCCTGGTTGATTATTGGTCCATTATTGCGGAGGAAAGGCAGGTACATGGTTAGTTTACCAACTCACTCTTTCAAACCCGGCATCAGACGTTGAAAAGCCAATTGAGAATGCCCATATTATAATGCAGCAAATAAAATGGTGTTTAAAGGCCAAAAGGAAAAATGTTCGAAACTAAAAGAACTATCTAATACATAAAATTGTGACTCAGGACCCAGATTAGATCTATACTGTATCGCGCTTATCCTAGAGCAGCCTCAGAGCCTCGTCTTCCTGGTATGGGTCTACCCAAGGTAGTAGTAGCTAGTGGAGGCCCCGTGTCCTCCAGTGCTCCACCGATTCGCGTACAGGCACTCGCCCCCAGCCAACCAACCAACTCAGCCTCTTCAACCTCACTTCACTCCATCACATCAAATCGCATTGAATTGCTATCGCTGTGAAGTGAGGGCGCGCATCTCTCGGTTCAAGCGCTATCGCTACATTGAATTCTTCAAGATCGCGCTTGTCAATTAGTTTGTCTCCCCATATTCTTTAATCTCCTCCTCTCTTTTCCCCTTATCCCTCTTGCAGCTCTTCCAACTCGTCGATCTAGCCGCATCCGCAGCCTCGCGTTCTCCCTTCCTCCCTCTTTGCCGCGGCATACCTGTCTGCGATTCTCAAACAATTCTTCTCGATCCTTCTTATTTCTCATTCTTCGCCCAAGGCGCGTTGTCCGCCAATTTTCTTCTTCATGGCGCCTCTTTGGCAACCCTTTCTTTCTTGTTCTCCCCACTATCATTTGTTCATACGTTGCTCAAGATAACTTCTCTAACGTCGATCATGTTGCCAAATAATAGATAATTACTTTGAACCCCTCATCCATTGCTCAATAACGAGCCGCAGAGTCTTCGGAGGAAATCTCGCTATCTCTTTTCCCGTGTCGCGTCGCTGGCAACGATACAAACGATGGACTCATACACCTCTTTCCGGGACGCATCGGCTCGTTCCCCGGTTGATCGCAATTGGAGTCGCGATGACTCACGCACCCGAGATGAGCGTCCTGATCGAGGGGACTCTTTCTACCGTGGAAGATCTCCAGGTTCGTATTTCAAACACACTTTTGCTTCCTGTCACCACGCACCAGCAAGCTTTAGCATCACCAACCTAGACAAAGCTCACAAGTCTCAAGGACACGACCGTCGCGATCGCCGTAGATCTCGCTCCCCAGCCACTGTCGACCGCTACGAACCTCGACCCCGACGAGATGACCGGGACCGTGACGATAGACGTCGTATGCAGTCACCACCCGCCAACATTGACCGCTACGTACCCGGTCAAGATTCCGGGTCGAGTAATCCAACTGTTAACCCCCTCGCCGACCCCGCCAAGCTTCCTTACCAAGTTGGCTTCTCTTACTTCGGAGAATGGTGGAGAATGAATGAGAAGATCAAGGAGGAAAAAGAGCGTATGCGTACTGGCCGTCGTCGCGAACCGGAACGTGCTCGTGGCCCAGAAGACCGCGAAAAGGAGAAAGCTAAGATCCAAGCCGCCTATGATGCATATAAAGAAGAACTTCAAGCCAAGATGGCACGGACATTTGTGTCTGAACATAAGAAAGAGCAGTGGTTCAAGGAGCGATATGTTCCTGAAATTCGTGACGATTTCAGAGGAAAGCTGAACGAATACCGTCGCGGTGCTTACAGCCAATGGGAACAAGATCTAGAATCGGGTACTTTTGATGATTTCTCACTTGAAGGTCTCCCCAAGAGTGAGAGCAACGGTAGCGGTGGTGTAGTTGAAAAGGAAGAAGGGGAGGCCACAGCAACAAACGAGATCCTGGGTGTTGGAGATCTGGTCCCAGTCAACGGTGCTGACATCCGCGACGACAGTCAGTTTCAACCAACCCTCTTGATCAAGACCATCGCTCCCCATGTTAGTCGCCAGAACCTCGAGGCCTTTTGCAAGGAGCATCTCGGCGAGGAGGAAGGCGGCTTCAAGTGGCTCTCTTTGTCTGATCCCAATCCCAGTAAGCGGTACCACCGTATTGGTTGGGTCATGCTTCACCCTTCATCCGAAACAGTGCTTCCTGTAGACCGTATCGATCCAAAGGATGAGGATGGTGACGAGGCAATAACATCCCCTCAGCCAGTATCTACTGCTGACAAAGCTCTGGAAGCCATCAACGGTAAGACTGTCAAAGATGAGGTCCGAGGAGACTTTGTTTGCCACGTTGGGGTTCACAACCCACCTGTTCATCCCCGGAAGAAGGCCCTGTGGGATCTCTTCTCCGCTCCTGAACGCATTGATAAGGATCTCTTACTTGTCCAGCGAATTGTCAACAAGTTCGAGGAAGAGTTCGGGTCTGATTTCCAGGCTACATTGAAGATTGAAGAAAAAGTCGAAGATCTCAGAAATGCGGGTCAGCTCCAACCGGCTGTGGTTCCAACTCCTGTTAAGAAAGTCAAGAAGACTAGAGAAGTGGGAATGGATGAAGCTATGGATGAGGAGGATGGCGTTATCGAAGTTGAAGAAGAGGAAGAGGAAGAGGGAGCCGTAGAGGATGAAGAAGTTGATGACGAGGATCTCTTGGTCAAGAAGAAACAGCTCGATCTCTTGATCGAATATTTGCGTCGCGTCTTCAACTTCTGCTTCTTCTGTGTTTTTGAAAGTGATTCGGTTCACGAACTTACACGGAAATGCCCTGGCGGACATTTGCGCCGACCTCGCAGCACTCTTTCGTCTGCCGCAAAGGCTGTTGCTAGAGCCAGCGCTAATGGAGAGCCATTCCCAGGCAAGAAGAGAGGCGAAGGGGCAGAAGAGGCCGAGGGCGAGCTCACTGAGGGCGAAAAGAAGTTTCGAAATGCCTCGAACAAAACTGAACAGCAGCTTCTTCGAGCGTTCAACTGGGTGAAGACATTTGAAGATAAGCTTACCCAAATCCTGGACCCTCAATCTGTCGATATCCGAAAGCTGGGTGGTCGACCTGCTGATGAGGCTGTTGATGAGGAGCTTCTCAAACACGTGAAGCAAGAGGACGAACATAAATGGCGATGCAAAGCTCCTGAGTGCTCCAAGTTATTCAAAGAAGAACATTTCTGGCGCAAGCATGTTGAGAAGCGCCACGGTGATTGGCTTGATAGTCTGAGGCAAGAGGTATGTCTATCGTATTGTCTGCATTTTGGTACAATTCACTAACGTGAGACATTCAGTTTGAACTTATCAACGCATACGTGATGGACCCATCTCACATTGCACCATCTAGAACTGACGCAAACTCAAATGGTCACTTCCCGCCTTCCAATGGCCAATCCAGTAGTGGAACACCACGAGGCTTTAACCTGCAGAACTTCACCATGAATGGCATGATGGGTATGCCTGGTTTCCCCATGGCTCCAGGCAATTTCTCCCCTATGTTTGCAAACATGCAATCCGGAGGCTGGAATCCTGTAGATGACCGCTCTGGTGGAGGAGGACCTATCCGCCGCGGAGGAATGGGTGGTGGCCGGGGCCAATATCGTTCTGGACCTTATGATCGCCGGGGTGGCAACCGTTTTGATGGTGGTCGTAACCGAAACGGCGGATCGCGTTGGGGTGACGGCGCCGGAGGCGCTGCGGGTGGTCCTCGGGAGGCTGTTCAGGGTCGAAGTCTCAAGAGTTACGAAGATCTGGACCAAGTTTCAGGTGGTGGAAGTGGTGAGCTCAACTACTAAACTGCTTATGACGCTTTCCCTTCGAAAGCAAGGCGGGCTGGACGCTTCGGAGTTTGCTGCTTTTCTTAATATCAACACTAGGTATCTGGATTATGGGAAGGTCGCTGTATCTAGATGCTATGTACCATACGCTCACATATTGCTTTCAATGCGACTTGCTTGATGGAAAGTTAGCACTGAAAATAACAGTTATCTAAAGATGCTTCTTATCATATCTGGGTCTAGTTCCATATACTCATGCTCAAGGTCTCAAGAAAAAGAGAGAAAGTCAGTAGAAGATTGCGCGATTATGATGAGTTATAAACATTTCATCATAAGCTTTAGGAGAAATAAGATGAAGGATCAGGGCGAAGGAAACCAAGGCTCTGGCTAAATTCATTAGCTTAGGTAGGTTGCCAATGGCCTCATGTTTTCTTACATGCATCCCCTAGGATATTATTTATTGAGCTCTCGGTGGGTCTCGGTGAAGATAAGCTAGTGGAAGAGGTGTGGGTCTTAAGTGGCCCCGGAGACCAATCAACTTCTGCGATAAGACATTTTTGCTACCACACCTCTCCACCGCCCACCTTTTTTTTCTGTAGGCTTGTCCAATTTTACCACTGTTAACATATTCAGCGGTCGTGTTTTCCAGAGTTCAAAGTCGCAAAGATGGGACTTCTCGCAGAGAACAAGACGTAAGAGACACAGGTTCTCAAGTAGCCCTATTCAGAGCATGCGCTGACTTACAACAGTCGACGAAAGATCAACAAGGATCCCAATAACACAAAATGGACTAAAGATACGAATACCTTCGGACAGAAGATCCTGCGAGCTCAGGGCTGGCAACCAGGCCAGTTTCTCGGAGCACAAGATGCACCGCACTCGGAATTACACACGGCCGCTAACGCCTCGTACATTCGCGTGGTTCTGAAGGATGACATGAAGGGATTGGGCTTCAGCAAGTCCAAGGAGGACGAGGTGACTGGTTTAGATGTGTTTCAAGACCTACTTAGTCGACTCAATGGAAAGACAAACGATGCCATCGTGGAGGATCAACAAGCGCGACTCGCTGTGAAGACGCACCACTTTGTTGAGCAACGATACGGGGCCATGAAGTTTGTATATGGTGGTCTATTGGTGGGCGACGAGATGAAGGAAGTAGAAGATAAGAAAGCAGAGCAAAAAACAGAGTCAAACTCCGACGAGGACGTTGCCATGGAATCTACCCCTGCACCAAAAGAATCCAAAAAGGAAAAGAAGTCTAAGAAGAGAAAGGCAACCGACGACGGTGATGAGGAGGAAACTTCAAGTCGAGAATCCGATTCAAAGAGCAAGAAGAGGCGCAAGGAAGAGCGCGACACTGACGACACCAAGGCCAAGAAGAAGAAGGAGAAGAAAGATAAGAAAGAGAAGTCTCGTAAAAAGTCAACAGAGGACATCTCAGACGACGAGAACGCCGAGGAGCGCTCCAAGAAGCGAAAGTCCAAGTCTAAAGATAAGAGCCGGTCTCCTGAAGTCTCAGATGAGGAAAAGGTGAAGGACAAGAAGTCTAAGAAAGAGAAGAAGGATAAGAAGAAGCGCAAGAAGGAGGAAGCAGTATCCGAATCTGCCACTACATCCGTCACACAGGACTCTACACCCGCGGCTTCGGTGCTAGGAACAGGAACCACAACGCCATCTGGCACATCAACACCTCGAGGGAGCAGGAACTTTGTGCGCTCGCGATTTATTGCGCAGAAGAGACAGGCTGTGCTGGATACCAAGGCACTGAACCAGGTATGTACTGGCCGTTGTTACTAATCCGTGGCGACTTTACTAATATTTTCAGATTTTCATGGTTAAGGCATAGACTTTAAGGATATTAACAGGTTGCTCGGGTACAGAACCTCAAAGCACCTAGATGGTTGAAGGTCTCTAGACCATGATTGTCGGATATACGGTTGTATACAGCACTTTTGCAAAAGGCGTCTGATTACATGGTAAAAGAAATGTATTGCATTTTGAAGCAGTGGAATATGAATCTCACAAAAGAAACACGTTCATTGCAGTGAACAGTCTGATTAAACTATTTCGCGAACGAGATGGTTCTACTAAGCTCGACCTTGACAGCATCAAAAGTACATGGTCTACCACAACACAGCTTGGTTCCTGTAGATCATGGTTGCGCACCACCAATAGTTCTCCGCAGATTCAAAAGCAGAGACAATGGACGGGTTGGTTATGTGATTTTATTCTGCTGTGCTACTCCAACACCTAAGCTGGCTTCGCATCAACTCCGTGGCCAAATTACCAATCGTAACAGGAACAATACTATGAGGCCAAAGCACCCTGCAATCCGCCGTTGTGATACTAATAATACACTGGGCAATACCTCCAATTTGTCATGATCTCATTTCGTTTATTTGGCAGCGTTCTTGCCAAAGTTGCTGCGGTATAATTATCAGTACAAGTGAAGTGCTGATGTGACAATAGTGACGTACTTGTGGAAGAACTGGCTGAACAAGCCACCCTTTACTTGTTGGTCTGACATACTCGCACGGCGGGCGGCGTTCGCATCACCGGCTCGCTTCTGTTCGCTGAGGCTGGCGAAAGCTGGCATGAAACCGGAACTCTATTGGGATTGTGTTAGAAGATTAATATAAGAAGGGGCATCAAAGAAAACATACTCGGCGACGGCTGCTGACGTTGCCAGTGGGAGCAGTCTGAGGAGCACCGGAATCCATGGTGATTATATTTGAGGAAAGATGGGTGTAATTGATCAGGTTATAGCTGTGTTGGGTATATATCCTGTCTTATTCGACAGAACGATAGCGTTGGACTGTATAGTGTGGTTCAAAGATTAAGAGGGTGCAAGCCAAGCGGAGGGGAGCAGCTGAGTTTATATCTTGTGAGAGTGAGAGAGATCAGACCAGCTCACGTCGATCCCTTGGACCTTTCCTCCCTCCTGCAGCAAAGGGTAAGAACGAGTGCAACTCTTTCTGAGCTAGAAGTGCCTCGACCGAGCCAGGGTTTGATCTCGCGTGCAACGGGAGCGAAGTTAATCACCCATCATCACAGAACTGCAAGCGAACTGACCAATGGTTGCATCAATACATAAGCGTTTGCCGGACATCCCATCCAAAATTGCTGGCCATCCTTTTTGGAGCATAGCCAACCAGGCCATGACAAAAGTGGCGTCCCCGTTCGCCTCTGTTTTACTGTCTACGACACTTTCCCCAGAGAGCTATCACAACCAACCAGGATGTTTCGACCGTCAGATACTGGAACAGCTTCTCTACGAATCTCGTGGAAAATTTCGAGGGGAGACAAAACGGTGAAACGATGAGCATCTTGCTTGTGAGCAGTGGGCGTCATGACTCTATGATCCCTCAACTAACTAAGACCGCTGATCCCTCGCCCAAACCCAAACACGGAGAACCTGGGAGGTCTTGTCAATGCCTCAAAGCAGAGCTGAGAGAGGTCACACCACCCATCAACTTGGCAGGGGAATTACAAACACCAGTAACTTTACGCGGGGAAGGACGCCACGGGCGTTTACTGTCCGCAGGCCGCAACCAACGAATACCTTAGCTATCATGCATATGCCAATGCTTGCAGCGTTGCATTTTACAAAGTTCATGAGGATCGATTGCCTACTTTGAGCAGCTTACCCAATTCCTCCAGACACGGGGTGATATGATGCTAAGCTAGGTACGCTGATACATAAGGTGGGCACATTTCGATAGGCGTGATGAATAACAGACGCCAAAGTCGTCTCGAGATCTCAATGACGAGGTTTGAAGTGGATGCACCCGTCCTGGCTTGCAGACACACGGGGCGGGGCTCAAGGGACGTGGGGCCGATCTATTCGGAGGCTGTGGGTCCCAAGAGCCAAGAAAGAGCAAGCAAAGGAAGGTGCCGAAAGCGGGAGCAGTTGCAATTGCACTTACAGTATGAATTGTCATTTCATTCAACGCTATCAATCAATTACATGAACTGGAAACGAGTTGACAACCACCATCATCATCAACACCGTCAAGCGCCCTTAGTCTGTCATCTCAACTGCCGAATCAAGTCCAATTGTCGTTTGCGTAATCGCCGTCAACGACATGAATCGGTTCGTTGTGGGGCACTATCTCTGAGACAAGCTTCACTGACGACACGACTCCCATCTTAAACCTCGATTTCCATCTCTAGTCATGGTCTATACTCATCAGCCATCATCTCAACAGGGGACCCCGAATCTCAGATCCAGTTCCAGATCTATGCTTAAACGGCTTTTTCGGTTTGTTTCTTATTTCGTCTAGTCATGATACTACCAGCTGCACCAGGCCCTCTAGATGCTGTCCCCTAACATCCAATACGCGTCACATGTATCTTTCTTTTGTCTTTTTTGTTCTTTAACCTAGCACAGATCCATGAAAACTTTTTACTCCTTTTCTAATCTCACTGCTGGGTTCCGCTCAATAAAGTTGAGATCAACCTTGTGGCCCAGCAGCTCTCGGATGTTAGAGATCTTGTACTTGATCATGGTTGGTCGCTCCAAGGACAGACCCCAGCCGAACACCCGCATATCCTTGGGCAGACCCATAGGCTCCAGCATCTCAGGTCGGAACATACCACTGTTTCCGATCTCCACCAACTTGCCCAGGCCTTCGTGGTAGCTGAAGATCTCCATACTGGGCTCGGTGTAAGGGTTGTAGGCAGGCTTAAACTTGAGGTTTGTGATGCCCATCTTGGCAAAGAAGACTTCCATGAACTCCATCAAACCACCTAGAGTAAGACCGTAGTCGGCGATAACACCCTCTACCTGGTGGAACTCAGCCAAATGGGTTGCGTCGACTGTCTCATTTCGGAAGACACGATCAATAGAGAAGTATCGGGCAGGAGGTGGGCGTCCATCAGGTCCTTTCTGCGCCGCTAGTTTGTACAGCATGGCTGTTGAAATGGCAGTAGTGTGGGTTCGGAGCACCAGCCTCTTGGTCTCTGCCGCTGACCAGGGGTATCTGTAACCAATTGACCCAAACTTGCCGTTCTGATGAACTTGCTTGATGTTCTCCCAGTACTCTTCTGTGTTCTGTCCCTCCTCCGATCGTGGCGGGTCTCCTACCTTGGGGTCTGAGATGTAGAAGGTATCCTGAAGATCACGAGCGGGGTGCTGCTGGGGCACGAAGAGGGCGTCGAAGTTCCAGAATCCAGTCTCAACAAACTTGTTGGTAGGCATCTCCTCGAAACCCATCTCGAAGAAAATTTGTCGGAATTCGTGTCGAACCTTATTCAGGGGGTGCAATGCGCCGGCATTTTGATCCGCGCCGAGGGCCTTGAAGTTGTAGGGCTTGAAGTTAGCAGTCTTCCAGGATCCAGAAGCAATCATGTCAGCAGTCAGGTCGGTCTCCTCTTTCTGAATTTCTAGGGCGAACTTGGGTCCCTTCTCAATTTTGAAGCTGATAACCTTTTGCATCTTGATCAGTTTTCGCTTTCGCAGGTCGGTCAAGATCTTGGGCTCATGTGTTCGGGTTTCCTTGATCTTTTGGAGCTGCGCTCGGGTGACATCCTCGATCGAATCGGCCTATGACTTGATGTTAGCCGACAATTGTTCCCGCCTGCATCTATATGCAGGATTCAGGAGCTCAACGTACAGTAGCGACAAGTTTGCCGTCGGCGCTCTTCTTGATCCACTTCTCCTTGAAAGCCTTGCCCTGTCCAACCTTCGTCACTGTCTGGTCGCCAATGGCCTTCTCGAGGTCCTGGATCGACAATCCCTCCACGGCATTTCGAAGCGCCTCAAAAACACGCGCCTCGTGACTACCATGCTCGGCAATTTGCTCCGCTTCGGGCTCAAGGATAGCCTCTTCCTTATCAATTGTCTCGTATGTGATCATAGATCGTGAAGCCAAACGATCGAGGGCAGCCTTGATGTCCTGGAAGGCGATGGTGGGGAAAGCCTCTGAGGAGAGTAGGGGACTCTTTTCCGACAGAGCGTGAAGGATCTGGGAGGTGAGATCCCCTGAGGGGGCTGAGCTTGAGGTCGTCATATTGGCGGACTTGAGGTTGTAAGAAGCCAAGACGAAGTCGTGAGTTCGCTTCTCTTCAGCTGTCGTTGTTCGTCTGAGTCACGACGGGCAGAAATTATTTGGGCCGTTGGAGTGCTGCATTGCCCACCACCACAGCGTCCGATGGCGGGGTACTTTGGCAGGTACTTGTGGTAAGGTACCTGCCTGTCCCGCCATGGGCGGACCATTATTTATCCGGCCAGATAATGTGTCTGCTGATGCAGTGTTAGAAGACTTAAGGGGGGAGGGACAGGGCAAAAATAAACTAATCAAATAGCGCGAAATTCACCCTCAACTTCCTTAACTTACCTGGGCGTTTTTGTCATCTATGATTGAGGTCTTAGTTTTCATCTTCCAGGCAACTAAGCCCAGGGCTGTTACGTATAATCCCTGCAATCTTATCATGGCGTCTCAGGTCGCCTCATGCTCTTCCAGCTAACTTCCATTCACGAAGCCTGTTGTAGACGATATATTGCATTATCATAGCGCCAGACGAAATTGTATCATTATACCACATTGAATCTCTTAGACAACTCTCCGCCGCAATCATACGTTGTCCGCGAACACTTCATGACCCACACGTGCTTCTCCTGAGCTATCACCCTGCTCATGCAGAACTAGCTCCCCTACAGATGCAGACACAGATGACGATACTCGAGAATGAGCGATGATGCCTCGCCAAGCTCTACGGCGCCGAACGATGCCTCCCCAGCCGAATCAGCCAATGTGTCGTCCGGCAGCCGTGTCACATGGGATCTACCTCGCGAGCATTCGGGATCAGCTCGGTCGCGCGCCCAGTCGCACTCTCAGCGTCGCAAGAAGAAAAAAAGCAGGAAGAAACGCAATCCTGGATTAGCAAGAAAGTTGGAATTCGTCACACATTTGCTTAAGAGTCTTGATACCCTGGTGTTTGCAGAGTTAAGTGCACTGTACTATATGGAGTATGTTCAACTCTGCATATCTTCCTCGGACTGCGCTTACCAGTGATACCCCTACAGGTGCTCAATGTTTCGATTCATCCTAAGATCTGTTGGCCAGTACTTGTATCTCACGCCGAAGGATGAATCGTTTCCTTTTCTAATGCCTGCGAGTCCTATACATGTTTGTCTGGTTCTCATTCCCAATTTTATCTGCATACTGCTGCATATTTTTGTCTCTCTGCCAGTCGGCCCTGACTATCACCGAGGCTATATGCATGGTGGCCTAGTCATTGACTTCATAGGGCAAAAGCCTCCTACTTCCCGAGTTTACTATGTTTTAGCAGATGTCATGATACTTGCCATTCAGTGTCTAATGCTGACGGTCCATACTGAACGAGAGAGACTACGGGTGGTTCTCAAGACCTTCCGACCCATGGTGCCTGATTTGGCCCAGGAGATGGGTCCCACGATAGAGGATCTGGATGCGGAAGAGCGTGGAGTGTCAAGGGACATGCCTGGCTCTTCAGTAGCTGACGAGGAGGATGGCATCGAGTTACAGCCCTTGAGACGCGTCAGTACAACCGAGGAGACCAACTCAACGTCAGGAGAATCAGAGCCGTCGACTAGAGATACACTCGTCGATGAACCAACACGGTCACATCTGTCTGATGTGCTGAGTTCCGGAAATGCAATCATTGGCGAATATCATATTCTTCACTCGCTCCACAATGCAGCGTTGAATATCGAAAGAACAGCCGCATATTCCCTCCGTACAATAAGCTACGGAGCAACTATGGCTTCGATTGAAGCGCGGAGGCGAAGCCTCAATGTACCAGCTCGGGCAGTGCAGAACGATAGGCATGATGTCTCTTTAGCGAATTGAAATAATTTTTAGGGAGCGAACTTGACATATAGAAATGGATTACCTTGTGCTTTTACGCTATTTTCCTTCCAACATTACCAACGCCAGTACCCTTAACAGAAACAATGATATCATTCGTATCGTCCCCAACGTCTCTCAAGCCCCAACTGCTTGCGCCAAACGCCCTCAAGTCTCTCGCGAGGGTGACCATCTCTTCGTTACCGAGCACTTCTCTACCAATTCTGAGGCGACCAACGTCTTCTGATCCCATAGCCATAAGAATAAGCATTGTCTTTGCTGAGACTTGTGTGGCACAACCTCCTTGGGAGATGTTCTCCAGCAGTTGGAAAGCGCATCGCTTTCCAATGTCCTCTGGAACAATGCCGCCCTGGGGCGGGACAACTACGTCTGCCGAGTAGAGAATTCCAACAGCACTTGACTCAGCGACCAAGCTTAGACCGAATCCTATTCCAAGCCGTCTCTTGCTTCCTGCTTTGTCACCTGTGGGCACAAGCGGCGCCTGGTCGTACTGCGCAGCGATATGAATGTCGGATACCAAAGGGTTCAGGATTTCTCGTGCTGAATGGATCATGCGGGCGTTGTTGGAGGCAGATACTCCGGTACAGTATGCGACACCACGAATGCGCTTTATTCGACCAGGGCTTCGGTTAAGATGCAGAGTCTTTGGTAGTCGCACTTGACTTGCAAATCGCAGTTCGACACAGCCACCACCACCCTTTCCACCAGGTCCAGCGCATGATCTTTGAAGTACCCTGAGCTCTATTCGCGCGGGGGGGATGCCAAATAGGGCAAAGAGAGGGAGTATAGCAGTTCGAAAGGAATCGACGGAGATGTCGCCTGTCTCTGTGGATGATGTGATAACGCCGGGACCTGTAAATCGGACGTTCATGTGCGCTTTAGAAAAGGGCGCCAGTAAACAAAGAGGCAGAAGGAAGTAGGTGACGCCACGGTTATTGTTAACGGAGATATTGTGCTCAATGACATCACCATCAGAAGCGCCGAAGCCAGCAATGGTTCCGGTAATCAGTCCAGGGTGGTATGTGATAGTTGTACCGGTGTAGGAAATTTGCATGGAGCTGCCATTGGTGACAGCCTCAAGCAGGCGCAAGAAGGAAATCTCATGGGGGGCAAGACCTGGATTCGTAGGTGATGTGCTTCGGATCTTGGAAATGTGAACAGGTCGGCCGGTCAGCGTCGAGAGAATGAGGCGCTGCGTGAAGGATCTATGCCCGGTGAATCGGAGGAATTCCGGCGTAGAATTTGACATTTTGCTGCTGTTTTGGGGGGTATCTTTGGAGTCGTAATATTTCCAGTCTGCCACCGAGTAACAGACAAAAAATTAATTTTCTGCCACTGGAAAAGTCATCTATGCATCCCGGGAAGGAAGGCGGTGAGGTAGACATCCCCGATTTCTTGTAAGTGGCGATCCGTTTGTCAAATTCTTATCGATAACCTCTGAAAAAGGTTCAGTGTCAATCGTCAAAGCTTCAACTTCATCTTTTGCCTTATGTGTTGAGAATGGCGGGCCGACCGCTTTTACGCGAGCTACGAAGCAGCAATAAGACAATATGTCGGTCCTGTCAGTTGGCAATTCGACAGCGACCGACACAACCACGAATAGCGGCATCATATAGCACTAAAACCACTGCACAGCAATCTATTGATGATGCTGTTACACGGAAACCTAGCAGATTTGAGCTCCAGCAGTACATCGACCGGATCAAGTCCCTTCGGAATCCCAAAAAAGACGCCAAAGAGTCATTCAGTGTGCGGTTCTTCGAGCAAGAAAATGATAAGAGAACAGAGCTTTCGGGAGAAGAGGCTTTCGGCGCATCACTCAACGAAGTGGATACATCAGGTCTGAAGGACGCTCTATTAGAAATCAAGGATGACATTGGTGGAAAGGATGAAAAAGCAGCTTTCCAAGATGTGGTCGATCAACTAGGCCCCGAATGGCAGAATATGAAGACGGCAGACGACCTCGAAAGAATTATCGCCAAATTGGACGCATATACTGCAGCGATTGATGAAGAGATCGACAAAACTGGCGCGGATCTGCCCAAAGAGCTGTTAGAGAAATTAGACTCAGAACTTCCAGGCTTGCCAGGATTTGGAACTTTAGGTTCTCGAATTACTCTCCCTCAAATTCCAGAAAAGCCATGGACAATCAACCAGCGTAAGAAGATCGCTCGCCTCAACACTGCGCTATCGAAGACTGCCAGGGATTGTCGTCGAGATATCAAACTTACAACGAAGACGGTACAAGGCGTATTCAAGGCTTATCACTCAGCCAGATTGTCTCTGGCTCACGGCTGGAGTCATGTCCCCCTTGAAGTGTGGGATCTGTTGTGGAAGATCTTTTCAGCCGATGAGTCTATCAACATTCATCGTATGTCACATATTGCACTTCTCGCTCGAGATATGAGCGAGGCAAATGTCACCTTGAGCCCTGCTCAACAGCTCCTGACAATAGAGGCGGTCTTTGTCGATGGTTGGGAGTCGAAGGCAATCGAGAACTGGAAGAGATGTATGAGCATACTTGGCGACAAAAATGCCGAAACTTTTCAAGAGTTCTGGGAGCTTGGCGTGAGGATGTATTGTCGGACAGGAGATTTGGAACAGGCACAGCGAGCCATCAACAAACTAATTCAGAAACAATCCGATCCTCGCATTCTGATGCCTTTCATTAGAACGTGGTCTGAGTTAGGTACAGAAGAGGGTCAGGAGAAGGCTTGGTCTGCATACCGCCAACTCCGTGAGCTTCTTGGAGAGGACATGAAGCTTACCGACTACGATCAAGTTATATCCTACTTCTTAACGACGCATCAGATTGAGAACGCCCTATACGCTTTCGTCGACATGATGAGCGATGGCAAAATCGATTTGAAGAAGCAAAAATATATGCCATCAGTCGTAGCCAACAAATTCTTTTTTGGAAAGTGGCTGAAGAGGCTAATTGGCGCTGGTGATCTGAATGGAGCTCACAGCGTTGTGGAATTTATGGGTCAAAAAGGTATTGAGCCGGCTCCTATTCAGCTGAATGGTCTCATCGCCGCCTGGCAACGGGCTGGAGGCGCTGAGGACCTTGAGAAGGCGGATCAAATGGCCTGGGGCATGATTGACGCTCGAATCGAATTCGTCAAGTCTCGAGGAAATGACGCAGTGTCGCAAGACGAGGCATCAGAGAAGGATGGCACACCATCTCTACCACGAGCAACCTTGGAAACTTTCTCGTTGTTGGCAGAGAACTATCGTGTAAGAGACTTACACGATCGACTACTAATGCTCTGGGACGCTTTCCGCGAAGCTGAGATGAAGGCTGACTCCTTCATCATCAATCAGCTTCTCGAATCATATATACAAGCAGGACAATCGAAGGAAGCTATAGACCTATATTTGACGCTCGTATTGGAGAAGGGTGTCGAGCCTGATCCCTATACTTTTAGTGCTTTATGGAAGACGCTCGCCATCAACCGCTTGCATGTCTCAGCTGGCTTTGTGGCTGATCAAGCCGAGCCCACTCGTGCCATGTTTGCTGAGACAGTCAAGTTTAGGCACGTCTTCCAACCTGACGGCATGGATGGTCAGCTCGCACGCAAGATCCTACATACATTCCGTCGTATCAAGGATAATGTAGGTTTTGTCGTCGCATTGTCGACTCTCCGTGATGGGTTTGGCTTCCTCCCTGGCGAAACGCTCGTTCTCGAGATGATGTTGGAGACGACCAAGTTGTCATGGGATTCACCGACCCATCGACGCCGTCTCATGACTGCCAAACGAAATCTCGATCGTGGCCTCCTCTCATGGTCAGAAGGAGATACTTCTCGTCTTGAAGGTGAGCGACGTGGCGAGGCTCTCTTTGAATATCTACAAAAGCAGTATTGGCCTACGGAGGGTGACGACGCTTTCAAAAGAAAGGTGTTCAAGGAGGCTGCAGAGCAGATGGGAGTGTATGATATGTTACGAAAAGGGACAAAGCAGTAAAGAGGGAAGCATTGATGACCGGCGCTTGGGTATCTCCTGATCTATTTGAATCATGTATAATAGGTAGCATAAAAAGGGTATGGCCATACCCGCTGTAACTTTGTATACTACTAACTAGACCTCGAGGAGCAAGAAAGCTTCGGAGCTTAAATCAGAGGGCAAAAAATCTAGTCAAAGAGCCTGTTGAGTTTATCCTAAATTTATGCTGAACTCACCTAAGTTTTTTCGTTGCTTAAGATACGATCGTAGTCCTGAGTTTTCTTACCCCCCACGTATAAATGAGCGGAAGCAACGCTCAAGATTTATGATAGAGAATATAAGCGTGAACAAGATATAGCCTTACTTCTGAGAAATCACCAGGTCTTAATTTAATACAGCCAGCAAAGCGTTCAGATTTAACAAAGTTGAAAGAATAGAATAAAGCTCTAAAATCGCTTGTATAACTGCTCTGTATACGCACGTCAACTCGAATATTGGATTAGCCCAAAGAAAGGAGCAAAACTTCCAGACAAAAAAAAACCTCCTGAGGCCCAATAAGGTTTCTTTTTTATTTCTCCCTTTGCCTCAGTCACCCTCCTCCCTGAAGAACTCCGTCGCTATGCAATTAAACCAAGAACCATTCACTGTAACCACTGCTTCCACAGGCTGCCTGCCTCACTTATCCGGCCGCAATTTTCTCTAAGACAAGTCCATTGTATCCTGATCTATACGATCACCCACTGAGCTTAGTCCTGAGTCATCGTCGCTAGCGTGGCCGTTTTGTTGAGGTGCTTGTTGTTGTGGAGGTTGGTCTTCGTCTGGCTGCTGTTCTTCGCCGGGCGTTGGGCTGCTTTGAGGCGAGGTGCGGTTGGAGATCCATTCGGCAATGGTCGTCTCTGGCCCGCCTTCTACTTGGATCTCGCCTGTGTCGTGGCCGCGGCCGAGTATGGTACCGTGGTACTTGGCATCGTCGCCGGTTTTACTGTGTTTCTTCTTCAAAGCTGTAGGGTCATTGTCAGCTAAGCTGTCTGGAAAGACCTTGTAGCAAACTAACCGTTGAGATAATCCGTAGCATCCGTCTCGCCATCCCCGCTGCCGACCTCCATCATCTCCTTCATGCGCTGTCCTGCGAACCAGGCTATGAAGTCTTCAACTCCACGCAAGTCCTCTTCGCCGCGCCACATCTCTTCGGTAGGTACGCGCTGTGGCATCAGCGCACCTGCGTCCTGAAGCGCCATCCGTATGTCGGTGATTGTGAAGTCGGCGCTGTCGCCTTGGTTGTGCATCGCATGCTGGGCAGTGGTCTGGCAAAGAAGTGACAGGTATCGGGCTGCAAGATCGGTCAGGGAGTCGAGGACCGCGGGGCGCGTCGAATGATATCCTGTAGAGCGCAGAATCTGGAGTATAGAGGGGCGGAGAAGCGCGTGAAAGAGAGAAGGCGGTGTCGTCATATTTATTTGAAGGTAGATGTAGATTATGTCTGACAGTGAATTCGTGATCGGCTCACTGCTGCGCTCAGCTTGCGATTGTCAAATGTTGCGTTTGTAAGTTAACAAGTTACTGATACGTTTCGATATCGATGTCGCGGGAGCAAAGCTAGGCCGTCATCGGTATTTATAGTTATGACTTCACAGCGCATATCCGAACAATGCGCTTTGAACCTTCACAAAATATATTGAAGCTGTTTGCGCTGAGCTTCTCCAAAGCTTTGAAGTTGGCCCGTTTGGGGCAGGTACAGATCAGAGGAGGCTGCGAGAATGCTAGGCACGGCCTAACAATAAAAGAGTGGAGACTTGCCATATAATACAATAGGCGCAGGACTACACCAGCTGAAAACTGCGACAATAATGGTGCGATACATTGAGAAAGAAGAATAATACAGAATATCGTGTTGACTTCCTATTTCCTTATGCATGATCTTAACAAGAAACTTAATGCGTAGTGGCTAGTACGGCGTTCCTTGCCATATAATCAACACTTTTAGAAGATATATGAATAGAGAATATTTCGTTTCGGACATATCAATGATTAACTACTACTAGTGGCTTATGATCAGGGTTATAACAAGTTTACGACCACCTTAAGGGGTATGGTCTATTTATGATCAGCCTTATGGCCAAACCAAGGGTAAGATAGCATTATTGATAGCGTGGAGAGATTGTTGACGGTCCTTAGGTATTTCTATCCACGTCATCATCTTTTGGAGAAGCCTAAGGGGCATGAATACAGAAGTTTTCTTGCAGTTTCTGAAAATCAGAATACCCATATTGATACCGTAATCGACCAAATTTCCCACTATCTCATGTTCAAACCAAATGCTTATCGAAGTGTTGTCATCGCAAAATAATAGTATCCTCTCTTGAGATCACTTAGAAAATAACACTTCACAAGACATATGTAGCTATACGGTCATCTCCTCAGTCTTCTTCTCAAGCTTGGCCTCATCATCTGCGATACCACTGTACTTGTTGATCCAATTCAGGACCTCCCTATGCCAAACGAGTGAATTTTCCGGCTTCAGCACCCACTATATTAATGATTAGCAAGCAACCAAGGCAGCTCTATCGTTTAACACTTACATGGTTCTCATCAGGGAACATGACAAGCTTACTAGGCACTTCGCGAGCCTGCAAGACATTGAACATGGCCAATCCTTCTGAGATGGGCAGTCGGTAATCGAGCTCGTTGTGGATTACCTATATAGATGTGAGTATGTTTTTCTTATTGCCGCTTAAAACCATGCTTACCAGCTGGGGGGTAGACCAGTTGCCGGTATGTAGAGACGGATCCCACTTCTCATATCCAGCACGGTTCTCCCACAGCGTACCACCGAAATCATGCTCGGGGAAGAAGAGCTCTTCAGTCGACCATTGATTCTGTGTTGAGAAGACTCCGTCATGGCACACTAAGGCCTTGAACTTGCGGCCCAAATCGTGACCCTGAATCCAGTCTACCCTCATGTCAGCATGATTCTAGTAACTACTTCCCGAGAGCGTTTGAACTCACTGATCATGTATCCACCGTATGAGGCTCCCAGAGCAACAGCTCGATCAGTATCCACATAATCGACATGCTGCTCGAGATACTCGAAGCACTTCACCAGATCGTCATACGGCGCGCCTCCCCAGTGGTTGGCAATCGCATTGATATGAGCTTGCCCATATCCAGTACTTCCGGTCGGGTTGGGGCAGACCGCAATATAACCCTGTTCGGCGAAAATGGCCGGGTTCCAACGTGTACTCCAATCGTCGGTCCATGCTGATTGAGGTCCACCATGGATCAAGAAAGCCAAAGGATATTTCTTGGACTTGTCAAAATGGGAAGGCAACATGACAAGAGCGTGGTTATCGTAGCCAGCCGATCCAGGGTACCATATCTCGGTGGCTTGAGACTTGGAGAGACCAAACGTCTTCCCATTTTTAGAACTGGTAGAGACCACTGTGACGGTCTTGGTCTTCGGATCCAAGACGCCGTAGCTCGAGCTCTCGATGCGCGACTTGGATGTAATAAAAAGAGAGTCGCTGCCCTCCAAAGTATGGGCCTCAACGACAGATCCTTCCTGGTGAATGGGCTCAGGAAGATCGCGAGCTTTCAGGGTGTCGGAGGGTAGCTTCCAAAGCATTGATCTCCCATGTTTCTCAGCTGCAACATACAGCTCTGTATCATCCTTCTTCCAAACTACCCAATCGGGCCTCAAATCCCAACCGCCTTCATCATCGTCTGTCTGGTAAAACTCTTGAACGTTGCTCAGGTCGTCAACGTTGGGGATCAACAACAATCTTGTCTTATCAGACTCATACTGCTGATGTTTCATTCTAGCAAATGCCAATTTCTTACCGTCATTGGAAAAGGCCGGGGCACTACTGTATCCGCGCAGTCGTCCGGTCTTGATAATCTGGGGTTGAGGAGCCTTGTCTGTCCAAGACTTGATAGGTACGTAGTACAGATCGGTCTTGGTGTTTCTCGCGGGGTTCAACTCTGGATCCTTGGCGACGAAAGCAATACCATTCTCTGAGATATCGAAGTCCCCAGTGCCACCAAAAGGAGGGACAGGTGAGCTAAGTGGAGTACCGGCCAAGAGGTTTCTGAGTCCATTCTTTTCGAACACCCATCTACCAATCTTCCTAGTAAGCACACCGTACCAAAGCGAGTTCTGGTTGTCGGTGTTCCAAGTATCCCAATGGCGAACGAAAAGACCAGTATAAATCTTAGCAGATGTATAGGACTTGTGCTCCATGGCCTGCCAATACATGTCACCTTTGGGTGTAGTCACGGCGGAGCAGATGAATACAACCCTGCCATCAGACAGAGCTTTTGCCTTTGGGTTAGAGATGCTTCCCGCAAAGGATTTAATCAAGCGTGCCCTAGTACAACCGTTAGCTCCCCGAAAGACTTCAATTTTTCATTGGCATATGCTCACTCGGAACCGTCCAAAACATGTTGGTAGTAGAGTGATGAGCAGCCATTTTCGTTTGTACTAATCATAGCAATCTCTTTCTCTCCAATCCAGATAGGATTGCTGACATTAGCGTCCTCGGAAACGAGATGAGAGGAGTCATCATCGATGTTAAGAATACGGATCTGGAACGACTTGGTGTGGGTTTCAAATGAGTATGACGAGATCTAAACATGTTAGTATGAGATTTACACATTCAATTGAGGTATTGCCAAGCTCCTACTCACCGTATAGAGGATGAGCTCTCCAGTGGCGTTTGGGACACCAGTCGAACGGCGCGGGGCCGAAAGAAGCACCTCGGGTGTGAACCGGGTGGCCTGTCTCGTCATCATGGAAACAGTGAGAAAGAGAATCTGATATGATACTAATTGGAGGTGATGGAGTAAGAACAAAATACAGAATCCTTCCGATATTGAAAAGAGGAGAATCAAGAACCTCTGTGTCCAGCTGAGACACTCATCATACAACCAGCACAGGTATGTATAAGTGCTAGTGCCATGGGTTCCCGCCCCCTCACGACTCCTCATTCTCATGACCCAGCCGCCCGCTCGGCCCCTCTCTTCCGGTGCTCATACTACCTTCCTTTACCATTAGTGCTACCTTAACCTTCCAAATCAGTTTCACAACAACACCTACCTTAACGGTCTACAAAGTTCAGTACAGTATGCCATTGTAATGCTTTTTAACTTCATCTCAACGCGCCGAAGGGTTCTATAGGTCCAATCTCACTATAACCACTCTGATTAGCCATACATGTAAGCATTAGCACTGAAGCTCGCTCTGGACTTGCCATTAGTTAGTGCACCTACGATTAGGCATTGATTTACCACGAAATACTTCTAAGTTTATAGCAATTGGTGACAGAAACTTGTGCATGATTCTATAAAGCGAATGAATGATTATGTGGCTAAAGTCATTCCATTATGATTCATGCTTTAAACCAAGATCACTATCGGTCCAAGATGGTCGATAACCACATTCACCTTATGAATGAGATCGTCTCACACTGCTGCAAAAAGGGAGCTACTACGGTCTCAGCTCCAAGCTACCATATGCTTCACAAGCAATCTATAATATTAATCCTAACGCCATCATGACCCTGCGACTGAATCCATTCCCTTACCAAACGCCCAGTCTCATGAATACATACATCTTTGTAAATAGGCTACTTGCGCTGCGCTCCAAAATTCGTTCGTTTCTTGCTTGTCGATGTGTCGTTTTCGCTGTCCTCGTGCTCAATCGTTTTCTTCTTCGACTTGCTTGCGTTCTTAACCGCAGTCGTAGATGTCGGTGTTGGCTGGTTCGAGGGTCCGTCTCTGAATGCGGCAGATGATGGTGTCGCGCCAGCTGGTGTAGAGCCTCCTGATCCGGGTGTGATACCCTCCTGCGAAAAGAGTGATTAGCATCTCGCGTACAATCCTGTAACTCCAATTCATTCATACGAGGTTGTTTGGTCGATACGAGATCGACGATCGCGAAAAGACTCGGTTTTGTTCCATCGGGCCAGCCTTTCGTCGCTGTGCTGCCGCGCCACTTATGCCCTTCATGTAGTTATCGAAACCGGTGATGATATTGCCGCTGGGTGTACTGTCGAGGTATGCAGTCTCCTTCTGAGAGATACTATCTTCAATTTGTGACTGTGAATAAAATATTAGACAATTCCGGTATAGTTTATAAGCAACGGGAATTGCGCACCAAGCGTCTCTCTAGAATCCTGCGTTTCTCAACCAGATCCCGAACCCGAGCTTGCGCCTTCTTGTACTCCGACATCGTTACTTGTCCGGTACCAGCAGCAGCTCCACTTGATTGCTTTCTCTCAGCCATGCGCGTTTTTTGTTTCGATGAGTCGATGTTATTGGTGTTCAATCATCGATAGATGTCCACGTTTGATGAGATGATGAATGGTCGCGTTTGATCAACAACGAATCTAAATTAGGTTGCGCTTGGATAATGCGGGGCGATAAAGGAAGCGCGAGTAGCCGCGTTAGACGCCAAGGCGTCTCGGCTAAATCATGGTTTGAAACCACATAAACGGCAGCACAAGAACCATGAATATGAACAAATTTGAAAACAATGCAAAAAAAGAAGTCTGCGTGTTGCAGGTGGCTGGAACTCTCCCGCCGGGAATTGAACCCGGGTCTCAAGCGTGACAAGCTTGCATACTGACCACTATACTACGGAAGATTGCCAGGTTGAACCTGGTGTAGCGAGTTCTGTGATGGTGGTAGCTTACGATATCAGAGACCTTAAGACTCTGAATTAGGGGGCAAAAATAAACTAGTTAAAGAAGTATGCTAAGTTTGCCCTAAACTATCATAAACTTGCCTAAGTCTTTTTGTCACTCAGGATCAAGGTCCTAAGTTTTCTGCCATGGATCCCCTAGTTGAGTTCAATGCTTAGTTTGTATCTTTGACGGAATATGATTCGTGAAAAGTCCGAAAGTCTTTTGAGTGGTGATCATACATGCCAGGTCTTGATAGACGCATGAGTTTGATAGTCTTGTTTGTTCTTCGTCGTCTGATTATCCTACAAATAAAGCTTTTATATAAGTTCCTGATTTCCAACGCCATAAAGCAAGTAATGGAAATATGATTGTGATTTCCGTGGCTCCAAACGGCCTTTGAGAAATTGTTAGCTTCGGTTTCTCAAAAAGAAGATGATCTCGATCATTCTCATCCTTCGTCTTCGTCTTCATAGCGCAAGTGTCGCAAGGAGTAAGATCAAATCTTGAAAGCAAAACCAGGTCAGTCAGTGTCTGTGCCGTCTCAGAACACTGTGATCAACTGACCTCAGGTCCCTCATTCGGCAGTTACCTCTGCCTCAGACTTGGTCGGTGGGGCACGAGATTCATCTTCAGAAACATCAGCTGACTTTTCTCGAATCCTTGATCGTGAAGAAGCTGAAGAAGTATTTCGCCGCTTGCCGTTAGGCGACTCTCTCTTTCTAGAGGGCCGCTGTCCAGTGTGTCCATGATTTGTTCGTCGTCTGGTCCTGCGGTCCTGTGATACACTGCTGGAGCGGCTGCGGCTGCGGCTGCGGCTGCGACTATAACTGCGGCGGCTTCGACTTCTACTATGAGAGCCTGATGTTCGTTCGGATCGCGATGAGAGGCTTCTAGTAGACCGCCTGCGACGGTTTACAGAGCGACTCCTCGAAAATGAATAACGTCTGCGTTTGGGTGCGGGAGAATTTCGCTCTGAAGATATAGATCGAGATGGACGAGCCGGCCGATCTCTCTCAGTACGTTTGTTTGCCCGGCCCCGGTAGGTATCTCCTCTAGGCGATCGCGACCTTTTGCGTCTGTCAACTTGACCCCCAGGAGACTCAGGCCTTCGGCGATGATTCGATTGATCAGTGCTTCGGGATGCGCTACGACTCTTTGAGCTCAGTCTGGACGAGGCCGATTCCGAACGTGACCGAGGAGGCGATTTTCGTCGTCCGTGGTCGGCGCGGCCACCACGTCTTCCCCGCGGAACGTAACTATCGCGCCCATATGAATCCCTATGATCACGGAGGCGAGGGTCTGGAGATCTTGATCGGCGACCTCCCCTTCTAAAGCCGCCTCCGCTCCGATTTTCGAAATCACGGTCACCTCGACGGCTTTGCCAGGTGTCTCCACGAGTAGCAGCCCGGTCGCGGCGGTCGCGGTCCTTCAGGTTGGCTACTTCGCGGTCACGTCGATCCCAGTCGTCTCGTCTCTGTTTAGCAGTTTCTGCGGCGCGGTCTGCCTCGATCTAAATTGATGACATCAGAAATAGAAACGTAGGGAATTAAGGGTTGGTATACCTTTTCTTGCATAAGCTCGAGCTTCTTGGCCTCAAGGAGCTCCTTAGGGACGCCTTGAGGGCTGCTTTGGGCACTCAGCAATAGTTTCCATAAGTCTTTGCAGAACGTAGCCGTGTCCTTGTCGAGAAATCCCGTGAGCTGGATTTGAAGTGACTTGATATCCGGCTATTGTATCTATTAGCATTCTGGACAATTCGAGCGCAGGGTGAACGTACGTATCGCGGTCCTTCGATGAGATTGAAGACAAGTTCAATAACCACGTCATCTTCGCTCCCCAGAATATCGGAAATTTTACTTGCGATCCATCTGAAGGGAGTAGTTAGCACGTTGTAACACGAGGCTGATAATCAGATCACTCACTTCTTCATGACCTGCAGATTGACCTTTTGCATGTCCACCTTCTGACTAAACTCAGGAGGGAATTTGGTCGACTTCAGGAGTCGTGCATCTACTCCAGTGGCCATGTTGGCAGAGTCGCAATGGCGATTTGATATCGCAATATGTAGAGACGCGTTGTTGAGAAAAAGTTGCTAGGGAAGAAAAGTGACGTCGCCAGCACAAGCTTGAAGACTCATGCAAAGTGCCGGATAGCGCCGCACGGACCATATTTTATGCTGTAACACTCCACTGTCACACACCACCACGCTCCCCCGCCCCCCAGACTTCTCTTGTTCGTAGGGAAGATATGCACTGAAGAGTGCTGAACGCTCCGTCTAAGCGGCGTCACCTGTCGCAGCCTAGGACAAGGACATCCATATTCACATCCAATTCAACCCTCGTTTTCGACAACATAGGGTCAGTCCCTTTCAACTATTTCATTTGTTTGTGTTTCCTCTTCAAGATGGAAAACCTCCATGCACCGACTGTGCCCTCTGGGGAGACTAGTGCTCCTGTCACAAATGGCAATGCACAGCATCTAAGCTTTGCAGAGTTGCAACGAAAGAAGGACGACATTGAGGTCGAACTCAAGGCCCTTGGAGGGGTGCTCGACTCGGTATTTACAAGCTGCACAAAATAACATATCTATGACGCTCTAACACCATTATAGCATGGGGTTGATATGAACACTTCTCTCCTGACAAGTGATGGCTTTCCTCGAGCGGACATTGATGTTGCTCAAAGTACTTCTCAGGATTCAGATTGAAGATTCGACCACTAACAACGTGACAGTCCGAACTACACGAGCTCGTATCATTCGACTACGGAATGATTATAACGCTCTCATGGCACGGATTGAGAAATTCCTTCATGAGCATTTTGCGAGTCAGGACGAAAATGAACCAGCACCAGTTGCAAGTTCAAGTAACTCACAATCCATCTTGCCAGACTCAGTTTCTACACCTCTAGATCCCCCTTTCGCCAAAGTCAACACCGTAGCTGCAGGAAGCCCAGCAGAAACCGCCGGCCTGAAACCTGGAGACGAAATTCGGAATTTTGGTTATGTCAACCGAGCTAACCATGACAACTTGAGGAAGGTGGCTGAGTGTGTCCAGGGTAACGAAGGGGTAAGTTTGGTTCTGATATTGCCCGCGAAGGCCGCCAGTTAATAATGCATTAGAACAACGTTTTCATCAAAGTGTCGAGGCCAGATGGTATGTCCGAGCGGCAAGAATTGCGACTGACCCTGACTCCGAGAAAGGACTGGGGTGGGCGAGGATTATTGGGTTGCCATATCTTGCCTGTATAAGCTGGAGCCGTCACGAAAGTTACCATAAAACAGAAATCCTGTGCTCGATTTCTTGAGGCAAGATAATATTATTAGTTTAACTGATTAAGGTGATATCTCTCAATGCGGAATCTGCATTTCATTAGTCCAGAGCCCGTTACTGGTATGTTCTGTACTCTGTGACTCTTTGCATCAGGCCTCAAAGCTCGCGACCTTTTTAGACACTTCTCTCTCATTCTACATCACGCTGGAAGAATTTTACCCTAATTTACAATTACAGAACTGCGTCATAAACTGTCATATCTCTTATGCCGATACGGTCAAGTATCGATTTTATCCATTGTGATCGAATCGATGTATGCATGCCCATATTTAGTAGATTATAGAGAAACAGACATCTGAAGGCCACTTGACTTGGATCAACGAGCGACTGCTTTTAGTGTAAGTTGAGTAGGTAAGTATAGCTTGAGGATGGAAGTAACATTCCGTTCAAGGATATAAGTCACATATACCACGAGAAGACCTTGCCTTAGTAAGGGGTTCTCCGAGCTTTTGGCTTGGTCTAACAAAGATGCTACCACAATCGAAGGAATATTCTCTATTCCCTTATACTGCTGCTGTGCATTATGTCTTTTTAGGATTGTTGTTAAAAGCTAGTACCTATGTGAGGAATTTCGATTGGTGCCAGCATATTGGCAATGACAAAGCACGAATATTTGCCTGGACAGCAATCGAGATGTGCTGGGCACACTCATGAGACTCGTATGGCCTCATGATAAGAGAAGGCCAACCAATAAGATGCAGAGGCAGTTGCTTGATAGAGATAATGACAAAGTCACAACCTTAGTAATGATTAAGCAAAAAGTTCTTCGTAGTGAAAATGACCAACGAGAGCTCGGAATCCAGCAAGGATTGGTACCTAAAGTCTACCTTGGAGTGCGGCTGGAAATGCTGACTAAATCATGTTGATGCAAAGAATACCTCAGGTAGCAGCTCACCCGATCCGTGATATCGGGTGCCAACATGGATCAAGGCCCGACTGACAAGCATTTGGATCACCTCACAAAGAAAATGACGACAAGCAAGGCACCACCACTAGGCAGCCCAGCATGGATCAAGCCAACGAACAGGAAGACGTTGAAGACCAAATCAATTCGGCAGCGCCCAATGACAGCACAGAATTATTCCAAGGCGGTGACGGTGATGGCTGGCAATGGCAGGCCTTAAGGTGGATCACTCGCAGCAGCCTGGAAGCACTGAATGGGCGGGTATCACGTGCAGCCTACCCACTCCAGTAGGTAGGGGCGACTGAATTTTTCGCTTGAGGTCCTTCCCTGCCCAAAGTCCCCCGCCGCCTTCAAAACATCACGTTGACTTTGAAAGTTTGTCAATCAAATCTTGGGTATATCCACCTCTTCAGCAACGGTTTTTCAGGTATATAGGATCCTTTCCCTCACCATATCTTGGCCCCGGCTTCCATCTGAATCCATATCCATTCGATCGACTCTCTTGCGCTGTTACCGACCGCTCAGCAGAAGCTAATCCACGCCTCGCAGCACCCCGCTTGTTTACATCCTTTGCATCTGTCGCTACAACACCACAGACACAACCATCAAGATGGCTGAGCAGCAAACCCCTACCTTCAAGCTCGTGCTTGTTGGTGACGGTGGTACTGGAAAGGTGTGTAGGATCCTATGACGCAACATGTGTTTCGCGATTTCATCAACGACCGCCGAGCTTTAACTCCGCCAAGTCGAATATCGAGAGATATGAAGCGATATTCATCACACGTCAACGTCGACTAACCATCATTTACGATAGACCACCTTCGTCAAGCGTCACTTGACTGGCGAGTTCGAGAAGAAGTACATGGCCACCCTCGGTGTCGAGGTTCACCCTCTTGGCTTCACCACCGTAAGTCTCGCGACCCCACGTTGGCTTATGCGGGGTACTAATACATCATAGAACTTTGGTCAGATTCAGTTCGACGTCTGGGATACTGCCGGTCAAGAGAAATTCGGCGGTCTCCGTGATGGTTACTACATCAACGGCCAGTGCGGTATCATCATGTTCGATGTTACCTCCCGCATTACCTACAAGAACGTCCCCAACTGGCACCGTGAGTCCACCCCGCCCATAATACCATCAAACCACAATTGACAATATTTCAGGTGATCTTGTCCGAGTTTGCGAGAACATCCCCATCGTTCTCTGCGGTAACAAGGTCGATGTGAAGGAGCGCAAGGTCAAGGCCAAGACCATCACTTTCCACCGAAAGAAGAACCTCCAGTACTACGACATCTCTGCCAAGTCCAACTACAACTTCGAGAAGCCCTTCCTCTGGCTCGCCCGCAAACTTGTCGGAAACCCTCAGCTTGTAAGATCACATCCCATAATCCTCTGACTAATGAATCCATATGCTAATTAGTTTCGATAGGAATTCGTTGCTGCTCCCGCTCTGGCTCCCCCCACTGCTCAGGTCGACGAGAAGCTTCTGGAAGAGTACCGCAAGGAGATGGACGAGGCTGCCGCTTTGCCTCTGCCTGGCGAGCTTTCCGACGATGATCTGTAAATGACTCGTGTGGTTACTACGGAATACTTTTGTTGAGGAGGATGCTGCCACGCATCTAAGGAACGATGCATGGACAGTATTTGAGGATGGCACATAGGCAGCCGAAACGACCATTTATGAGATACAGGGCGAGAGTCCTGGAGTTTACAGTAGCGTGATTATGGGGCGGCACAAAAGATAGGCCGTCACGCCTCTCTTTGGGGCTCAAGGGACGGTACCACTGCAAAGAGCAGTGTCTTATTTAGTTTAGCTAGACTTCCTCCACCAAAAACAACGAACAGGGCCAAGTTTGCGTGGCTTGGCTAAGACAATTAACATTGGCCCTTTGATGGACTTTATCGTGTCCGCATCAAGTGATCATTAGTGATGTCAAGAAATGCAAGACATGGTTCAAAGCGGAGGGTCAGTTCCGAGCTCAGACTAAATGGGTTGAGAAGACTACATGAACTGATGTCTCTACAAACTGACATCGGTGTCCATGTTGATATAAATGCACGTGTGCATCCCCAGCTGTCGAGATTGTCAACTTAAGTAGCTTGCCTCTGGCTTTCCGTTTGTACTGAGGCGCTGTGTCACTTCAGCCTTCCTCATCACCTTGATCTGGCACTGGGGTAACACAACTTATGGGAGCTCAATTACCATTCCTGATTCGACAATTCCTAGCTTCTTTTCTAATGCCACCTGCCGGTCGCTTCCAAAGTGACCACTGGGCTACGTAGCTCCAAGTAACCCTCGCAGCGACCTTTGATTGAACCACAGAAGATTCATCCGCTGTTCGATGGTGTAAGTAAATGCTTCTGAGCCTATAGAGAGACAAGGATTCCGCATGCTCGTAACATGCAGTCAGATTACCGAAAATAATCAGAAAGAGTAATCTCGACCTCATCATTGATACAAAAAGTCTCTTTGAAGGTAATGACTATCTCATTACCTTCTTAAGATACATTCCTGTCATATCTTATATGCTCTCATGGCGATATTTTCTTAAAGATACCTACGGAGCTGAGCTCAAAGACCAGCACCTAACAGCTACGACATGATGAACCTCACCTTCACGTGTGAACAAACCCGATGATTTCTCGATGGTTCTATGTGACCATGTAGTCGATTCGCTGTTGACACGTAGCCGTGAAATTCCGTGGTATGGAGTTAATGTAGAATAGAGGTAGATCTGAATAACAACTTGGCTAATGATGCCGACGGCAACTCTCTGCGCCCACTGATTTGTGAGGATCTGTCGATAATACAATTTAAAAACGGTAACTTTAACTCAAAAGGCTATCAAAGTGACCTTATTAGTCGGCCGTTGAACATGTGCCATAGATGCCTGTTTTGTGGAATAAAACGCAACTAAGGAGAACCGGAAAGCGATACTTGGGTTTTACAGTACTTATGTGGTACTAACTTGAACCCAATTCGCACAATATTCCTGAATGATCTATGAAGCGCGTGTCAGTACCGAGATACATGCCCAGCTGTTGTGTTTCTTTGTTGATGCAGTAGCCCAAATGTGAGACGCGTTTAGAGGACCCATCAAAACAACACAAACATTGGATCCGTGAAAGGATCCATAACTACTTAGGTACTTATACGAGAGACTGGACGTACAAGCGAAGTAATCGATATCATTAAGATGGCAATTTTCGAGATTTCCAATTTCCATAATCGAATATGGAATGAGGATTATTTGAGATGTTAGATCGAGAGTAGCAATTACAAGGATCAAGCTGATAGAAGAATGAACTTGAGATTAGGCTTGGCAATGTATTTGTTTATTTAGGTAAAGTCCCTATTTAAAAAGGATGGATGGCGGGCATGACACCCCTGCGTGCTGGCGCATGCAGCCACTTAATGAAACAGGGGTGTCAACTGACCACGAGATGGCCCCCAGGATCGCTAATACCACTTGTTAATTGACGGCGTGGGGCAGTATGATAGAAATCGAGAAACAAGGGAATGGTGCAAGATTGTGAACTATTCTGTTTTGTCTCTTTCCATCAGCTGCAAGACGACCAGTGTGTAATTGGAAAAAATTGCCTACCTAACTGATGGTCAAATGCATCCGCATGCATAATCTATGCAACGGGATGGCTAGCTGCATATCAATCAGTCAAAGATAAAAGAAGAAAAAAAAAAAAAAACCCTGACTTGCTTGCGTGGCTTATATGTTCTCCCCTTCCCTTCGAACAGATCAAAATAAAGTTATGCCTAGTAATTCACGCGTTGTGATTGCCCTAATGGCACGCGTCTTTTTATGTTGTTGCGGGGTGATGCAAAAGGAAAGGGGAAATATTGCTTTACATACTACGTAAGGGGACGAGTCAGATTTTCTCGTATCTGGCCGACAAATATTGATGTATCTGGAATAAGACACTTTATATGAAAAGCTTAAATAACCAAGACACGGTGAGACACGCTCTTGAGAGACCGCGTTTTCGAAAGATGGGCTATCAAAAAAGACAAGGCGGGAAAGCTAATCTCAAAGAACGTAATGGAGATCGAGTAAAGGTCGGTAGGGGAGGTTGGTTTTCTGTTATTGCTAGGGTTTTTTCCATGTCTGGTGCAGGTGGCCGCCAGCTGTTAGCACTCAGGTGCCACACGCGGCTGGATACGTAAATAGGTACATGGGAACTGACAGGGGTGCGCGTTTACTTTGTACAAGGTTTACGCGGAGGAAGCGCCAAAGCCCCAAGACAAATGGGGCCTTAGTACCTGTACCTTAGAGTGAATCCGTTCAAGGGCTACCAAGGTGCGAAGGGACGATACTTGCTACGTCCCTCCCGCCTTGTTTTAGAAGCAGACCTGCCAATATCAAGACAACCTCATTTTTCCTCTTTCTCTTCTTCACTTTTCATCTTTCCTATCATCATAGGAACTGCCAAACCGATCGGGAGCGACTGTATCTACGACCTACTAGACTATCTCTGAGTCGATACCTCTCGACTGTATCTCATCCCCTCCAGAACACGACTCAAACGTCTTCGACCAGACAGTAATGCATCTGAATCTTCAATAAGGCCATCCCCAATACCCTCCTCTCTCCCGCAATCATGGCCGATCCAACCAAGTCCCCCTTTCCCGCCGCTACGCCCGACAAACACTCTTCCTCGGCTCCAAGTCATCATGGCACCGCTGTCACGCCCCAGAATTTGCCTCCTCTAGCCGATGCATCTGCCAATTCAGCTGTGTCGGCACCAGATTCAGAGAAGCATCCCAAGGGGAAAAGGAAACGAACAACGTATGTTGATATTACTTATAAGTCGATTCGGGCTGCAACGGTGTTCAAGGAATTGAGCTAATTTTTGGATCGATGGCGTTGTGCAGAGCTAAAGACAAAATGGTCCTGGAAGAGGCATACAGCACCAACCCTAAGCCCGATAAACAAGCGCGCCTGGATATTGTTCAGCGCGTGTCATTAAGCGAGAAGGAAGTCCAGGTATGATATTGATAGCATTGCATTTGATAGTAAAACTTGACCTCACGATGGCGACCCACCACGCGTTTTCTCATCGGGCCTGAAAACACCAACTGACATCATCTCTTTCAGATCTGGTTTCAAAACCGAAGACAGAATGACCGCAGGAAATCGCGCCCTCTTTCACCAGGAGAGGTTGCCGCTCTCCAACAATATGCAGGCATCCAGGCCTTGAACTCCGACCCAATTACACACACCACAACTCCAAGCAAACCCGAACGTCCATTCCCAGTGTCCGATCATGTTGTATCTCGATTTGCAGATCCCATCTCCGCGCCTCCTCGACGTTTCGACCAGACACCCTCCATGCCACGTTATCATTCGGATCTTGTGAATAGCACGCCAGTTTCCCTTGGCCATGACAGTTTTCGCTACTATTCCGATGCTACTCCTAACCGCATCGATCCTGCTCTCCCACACGAAGCTCGAAATGTATCCCATTCTTTCTCAAGCTCCATGTCTAGTAATGTTGGCTATCTGTCAAACCGGTGGAATGCTGAGGCCAGTTCTTTTTCTACGCCAGCTGCTTTTACCCGCAGCGGCGATGATTCCTTCAGGTATGCCGGATATCATTATAATCGGTGTACTCTCACTAATCAAAGTAGATTTGATACATTTCCTCCATCCTCGTGCCCCTCTGACCGTGTCGCTGCCACTTCTCTCCGCCAGAGCCAATCCAAGGTTCACCTTTCGACATCCTTGGACGGAAAGGCAGAGCTAGTCTCTAACCAAGGCTCTCCTTCACGTGAAATGCCTCCTCGACCATCATCCACAACGCCACGCTTGCCTGAGGAGCGACAACGTGGCCTACAACGCAGCAGCAGCGCTGTTACTCTCCCTCCTCTGTCGGAACTCACTAGCAGCTTGCCTCCTAGGCTCATGCGAGGTCGGTCTCGTGATGTGCATGCCTGGGAAAAATGTGCGGACGCAGAGAACCGTGATGAGCTGACAGCGCAGGCCGAGTACGAGTCGAACGGATCGGCGGCTGCAGCTATCAACATTCTTCGTTCCGCGAGCGGGATCCTTCAACCAAGCACCGCTAAACGCAACGCCCCCATGACAAAACCTCAACGACCTCACCAGGCAAAGAAGGCTAAGCTGGATCCTACTGGGTCAAGTATTTCACGACTGGAAGCGGACTTGGACGAAAGGGAAAAGGCTGACAGGGAGCATGGCAAGGTGAAGGTTTCAATGTTGGTCTCTCCGACAGGTGGTGACTCGGATAAGGAGAATCTGAGCCCTGACGAGGAGGCCGGTTCCCCGGATCCTTATCACCGTCGACCTCTGCCGCCTGCCCCCAAACATGTTGGCGACAACTCTCGACGAATTGGCCGAGCCCTGCAGGAGCAAAAGAGCCCAAATCTGCTCACAAATCGCGCAAACACGGCGCCCGTGCGACCGCGTTCCATCGTCAAGGAAGGATTGGAGATATTCCAGGACAGGATGAAACCAGTCATGTCTTCTAGGGAACAAGACATGGTTCGAGGCTCAATCAGTCCCAGCAAAAAACCCGATATGGACTGCGTGGTAGGCCTTCTTTCTCTCAGCCAAGGAGCTTGGAGGTAAAGAGAGCATTGAAAGAAAAGCCGCATCTGTAGATCTTAGGGTACAACAAGGGGAAAACATCGACTTTTATGCGGGCTATGTTGTCTATGGTGGTTTCCTCTCCACAAACGGATAAGGAAGTACTCTCTTGTATGGCTCGCACGAGTTGGCTCTCAGTGTACACAGGTGTGTGATATTCGTTTAATTTCCTGGTTTAATGGCGGCATAGGTTTTTGGGTTTGGTTGGCGCATGGAATTTGTGCTTGTAAATATCTTTGCGTCTAAATACGTTGCTTGACGTGATAAGGGACGAGGCCTGTGATTTGGCTTCTTGGTTGGAAAAAGAATAAACAAGAGACTGTCTCGCAAGATCAACAAGGAAACACTTAGTTTATCAATGGGAATAAGAATGTCCAATGATGGGCAACATGGAATGATACAGTGATAGCACTTACGATACCATAGAATCCTCGATGCTTGCCTCAGGGTATCTAAAGACTCCGGATCGCGATATTGAAATAAACTACTTAAAGAGCCTCCTAGATTGATTCTTAATTATCCTAAAGCTATCTAACCATCATTATTACTTGGGATCAAAGTTTAAGTTTTCTGTTATTCCCCAGGCCGGTTATACAACGTGATTATATGACTTTCCGAACCAGAGAGCCATAAGTTCGTGAGCACAAGGGGATTATACTTGTCACTCGGGGGTTAAGCCTAGGGGGCTGTGTGGCCACGTATCCTGTATTGTATTGTCTTGACAAGGCCATGATCTGTCTTACATCTAAGTGTCTAAAATATTTCCCGCTAGAGTTCCAAAACCACACTTTGCCATTCGGCCTGTCAAATGGAAAGACTATTCTATCATTACGCCCTGATATTCTGAAAAGACAGATAATGCCAAATTGTAACGCCGCCAACACCTTGCCCAAAACCAGCTCTTTTCCAATGTTGCTGATGCCATGAATTCCTCACATTCCCAGGAGGCTCATCTGCCGACGGATGGGGCTGGCACTGACACTCCCATCTTCACTTGCGTAGCATGCACTGTCTGTGTCAATGTCCCAACCGATATCATCGTCATCGTTGCAATTATCTCCTGTGTCGGCATCGAAAGGCTTCTGTGCGGAAGCTCGAACGTTCCAGCGGAGAGTACGGCTCACGCTGTCAAACCATTCTGTATCAGTACGTGTCACAGTAGGGAAAGGGTACTGAGAGGCAGTGATTGTGACGTGGTCGCCCTGTCGAAGCTCAAGACGGCCCTTGCCATCAAAAGCGCAATAAGCAGTGGCTCGCGAATTGCGAGGGACAACAACTCGGAGAGCCATGGTATCAGAAAGAACCATGGGTCGGAATGACAGAGTGTGAGGGCAGATGGGTGTAAGGAGAATGGCAGGGATATCAGGGTGAACAAGAGCACCACCGGCAGATAGAGAATATGCCGTAGAGCCAGTTGGGGTGGAGAAAATGCAACCATCGGCTTGTACAACAGTGAGTAGTTCATCGTCACCATACAGCTCCAGGTTGGAGACATAGGGGGAAGGACCACGATCGATGACGAGCTCGTTGAGAACTTCGAATTGCTCGGGTTCTTCGAGCTTAGGTGCATCTAGAGCACCAGCTCCACGGTTGCTGCGGTGAACAGTGCATGTGAAGCGCATACGGAGGTTAATTTTCATGCCATCATCGCCCATAACTCTGTTGAGATGTTCCTTGTACTTCTCAAACTCAAATGTTGTCATGAAACCGAGACTTCCAAGACTAAATGAGAGAACCGGGGGTACAATGCGCTGGAAGAGCCACGAGGTGAAGAGGACAGTGCCATCACCGCCAAGAGTCAAGACAAGATCAAACTTCTCAGGTTGACTCCAGCACAGATCGGGTGTCCAGTACTTGAGCATGTGCTGGAAGCGGGGGTTCTCAGCAAGGAGGCCAGATGAGTCGAAACGTCGTGAGTTTCGCAGCTTAGCATCGACGTAGACATTCACGCCGAGGTCGGAGCCATAACGTGGGGTTCGTAGAAGCCACCCGGCAAGCTCGCGAGTAAGATATACAAGCTGGTTGTCGCGTGCTTTGGTGACAATCATAATGTTGCGAACTGCGCGCTTGATAGGGCGACGCTGAAGCTGCTTGGAAACTTCTCGAACACCAGTTGCAGTCGCGACAAGACGTGAATGTGACATGGAGACATCATTCTTGATTTCCTCAAGAACCTTGCCGATGTCGACAGCGTCAGCGAATCGCTGGTGGTAAAAGCATGGTGACTGCAAAGTTGAGGCGAGAATGGTAGCGGCCATATCAGAGGAAGTTGTGTCATTGCTGGAGGTCGAAGTGTAAGTCCGAGCGGTGTTGGGTGTGTTGATGGCGCCTGCGGTCAAGCGAGACTTGGCGAGGTCGTTGAGGGCATCAGTTAAGCTTTGTGAAGGTGTGGCGGCAGTAGGGTTCTTGGACACATTCGTGAAGCCAGGTAGAGGCCCAGCCGAAGAGGCTGATTGAGAGTCAGGCTCTGAAGGTTCTGTCTCGCGAAGGGAAGGCATGTTTGTGTGTGGAAGTGAGAGTGACAAAGCGTCGGGTTTGTTGTGTCGGATCACCGAAGTCAAAGCCCTCGGGCCAGAATTAGACCGACGTGCTTCTTTCTGGGTTGAAGAAGACGAAAGTGGTTGATCTGTAGTTGACGAGGGCAATGATGAAATGGAAGAAGGTAGAGAAGGCGAGCTTAATGAAGTTGTATCTTTAGGGGCAGATGGCAATGCAGAGGGCCCACAATCTTTCAGGAAAGTTTGAGGTCTTAAACGATCTGAGACTTGACAATGGTTAGACAACAACAAAGGAGATGCGGATAATGTTGAGAACACACTTGGCTGATCCACTTCTAGTTGCGTGGTCTGAACAGTGTCTGAGCTCGAACCTGTGTCGGCGAATGCATGCCTCTTAAGAACAGGTGAATGGGAAGAGCGAGCAGGAGACAAGCAATACCCGTTGTCTCGGGGGCTGCCAAGAGTAGGGTGGAGAGCCGTGGGAGACAGTACGCCTGTCATATTTCTTGCTGGTGGAGGAGACTCGAGACTAGGCTTGGAGGGGCGGAGGAATTGGTGGACAAGACCCTGTAAGTTATCCGTAACGTGGAACAGATGGGGGATGTGCTGGGTGACTAGACCAGGACCCTAAATAGGATAAAATCCCAAAATTAGATGGCGTCCCAATGCAACGAGCACGCGATGTCTCTCGTTGTCTCTGTTTTTTATCGTGTGCTTTCCCACACAATACTAGATTATTCACCCGACTTCTGTTCAGGCGGGGTTTATTCACTAATGAGTTTTGAACTCTGGCGGCGATAAGCAATAAACTTCCCCGATGAAAATTCCGACACAAGTGAGCGGGCCGCGGAGACAAGCGGAGAAAAACTTCGGAGTTGATGACTGTGCAATACCAATGCAATGCCGTGCTTGTATCCGTATCAGGTACAGTACCGACCACGTTCCGATGATCGAATCTCACTTCCAATTGCGCTGCACGCACGGAGTGAACCCTCCAGGGGCTGGTCTGACAAGCAAGATACAAATGACGTCGCAGCGCAAGTCTCTTGCTACTTCGCTTCCCTATGATTCCCCGAATTGGAATACAAGGGTGTGCGTGCGGTGCGGTTGATGTACTGAATCAATCAGTTACCGTTCTTCCTGAGTATCGAGATATTAATAGACTCTTGTCCAATAATCTCGCCTCGACGCAATGCGGCGAGCTGTGGAATATCCAATTAGGAAAACGGTAGCAACCCACTCTTGGAAATCGAGAAATCGAATAAGTGATATCCGAAACCTCCGTGACGACCTAACTTTCTGACCGTTGCCAAATGTCGTCAAGAACCCCAGTCTGTTGCGGGGATGAGACACCCACTCACGGAGATGCGCCAGGGATTGTCGATAGCTTCTAAGACGCAAGAGCCGAGCCGAGCGGGAGGGACACGCCGCTATTGGTGGTGCTTGTGATAAGAATCTCTAGTCGCAGCAATACACGATGCACGTGGGTGATGTGAGTAGCTGGGATCAAGCACCAAGAGACTGGTTAGACTAGATCCTGAGATTGTTGGTCGTGGTGTTGGTTGATCTTGTTGATTCTGTGGTGTTCGGCTGCCGACTTTATATATTGTTTAAATTCAACGTCGCGGCAGTTGAATCAAGGTTGAAGACGGAAAAAGAACCTTCTTTCAATCCACAAAGAGCAATCGGAAGGTCGGGAAGAGAAAGCCAAGAGCCACACACAGAAAAGAAGCAAGACAAGGGTTCGGGGATCTCTTTTGGCTGCAGTGCAGATGTAACACAAAACAACGCGGCCGCCAGTCCAAAGCTGCAAGCCACAAAAGATGTGATGTGAGTTTTCAACGACCAGCGAAGAAGATGGGTTGTCGAACAAGTTCAGCTTTCGAAAAAGAACCTGAGAACCAACAGGATAAATTACTTGGCGCCAATGGGAGATTGTGACAAAGAAGACAGAAACGCAGCAAGCGACCAAGAATATTGGCAGCCAACAGCTGTTGTCAAGCGAAGGAAGAAAAAAAAAAAAAGAGGCCGTAAGCGAGAGGCGAAGATGAAAATAAAGTGGGCGATTTTGCACGAGACTCACAGAGTCTTGTCGGCGAACGCGTGATTACAATCAATGTAAAAGAAGAAAATATAAGTGCTCGAAAGAGAGTGTTGAGACCGGCTACCGAACCCAAGATTTTGCTGAGTGCTCTGGCTGGGCTTAAGTACTCTGCCTTCTTTTTCCTTGCTTGTGTTTTCGAATATCGCGAGTTACAAAATCTCGCTCCATCCCCTGTGTTTTAGCTCAAGGGTCCCAGCTTTGAGAAAGGAAAGGCTCCCGTCGTGGATAGTCCAGCCCCTTCGACTGGAGGATCAACCCTGGTAACCCCTTTCTCAGCCTAGAACTCCTTGTCACAAAGTCTTTCCCTCGTCTAGCGCTGGTTGAGACATCAGTTAGTAACTTAGTAGAAACCATGTTGCAGTCTGTATATACAAGGGCCCAACCATGTGGTTAGACTAAGCGAATTAGCAAGTACTATGCTAGTGTCAACAAGGCAGGACGAATAATAAAGCCTAGCCCTTAATTGGTGTCAATAAGACATCAAAATCATATCATATAGTTGTTAATGTTCTATGGATCCTCAACCAATGGGTCTAGACTATAGCCGCGGCTCAACTTAACCAAACTACCCAAACCCGCTCATCGTTACTTTTCTGTTATAACCGTGCGCAGAAGTGGATCTAACAGTTGTCAAGTGGACATTGGCTTTCAACGATTCAGGGTCGTTGCAGATTTCTCCAGTTTATTGATTCATGGTCTCAGTAGCGCCCAATGCTTCCTTTGTGGCTGCAGTGGCTAAATCGTTCTTGCACAACAACAATGCAATTACGTATGGTATGGGAGTTTTAACATGAAAGTTGCAACATCCGTGATCTCGATGTTCACGTTCTGGTCCTTCGAAACTTTTTTCTGCAGATCGTGGACCTCGGACCCCGATACTTGTTGTAACCTTAGTTGTGGTAAACCTTTAGCGATTGTGACACCAGGCATCAGTGTTCAGGGCGCCAAGCATGATAGCAGACTGTTTACCAAACATGTCGGTGAAATCTTGATGGCGATAACTAATGTGACATCGTGGGTCAAAGGCGTGGCAATTCGTCTCAGCTTCTCCTAACTTCAGATTAGCTCTCGGTGAGCACTCTCAGAGATTTAGGCATGCAATCGAAAACATTCACTAAACATTATGCTAGTTAACTGCTAGGAAATGTCACATTTGAGTGGACAGTTCGCATTGAGATGCGAACCCCAGTGATTGTTGGCCCCGTGTTGGAGAGCATAAAAGCGACACATTGTTGCAGTATCAAGTTACGATAACGAACCAGCTACCGCAGAATACGATTGTGAACATGCGTGAACTCAAAGCTGTTGTAAAATTCAATGGTATCTGTGATCCTTCGTAAATCTATTCAACCCCCAAATCAGCCTGAGACTGCCCATACAATTTCTGATGCCGTGGTGAAACGCCAGAACCAGGAACTCGTCCACTGAGGAGCCGCTATATCCAGAGCTTATCCGATAGCAGCCCGGATCAGAAAATTCCCGAGACTTAGCCAACTATGCTTGGCGGTTTGAATAATAGAACAATAATTGTTTTGATCGTTGAGGGTTTGACCCTCTTTCTCAGAATCGAGGTTGGCCTCAAAATGCGGTAAGCCTTCGCCACGTGCTGACGCTGAGATTGATCAGGTTGGTAAGCTAGGCGTGGCTGGGCGCCTAGACGAGGGTTTGAGTATCATCTTGGCAGGAGATGCATGTTGGAAATGATGAGCGCGGGATATCATGTTTGGTATATCATTTCCAGTACAGATCTTCCGCCACCTTCGCTTCCATGACAGAACGGATGAACTGTCTCATGCTCTTTGATTCAATGTCATCGCCTGACATGGCTGTATCGAAGCTAGGCTGTTGGTGCTCGCAGCATATACGTTGTCCAAGTTGAAGAACCTTGGTCCAGTCAGCGGGAGTGAAAGCACCCTCGCTCTCTGATAAGAGCAACTCATCATGAGAAGTAAAACCAAGAACGTGAACCGACTTAGCATGATCAATATCGACGGCGCTTGGGTCAACAATGATGTCCTTTCCCTCCTCATCTGGGATAGCAAGAAGAGTCGCCGAGCCAATACTCTTAAGAGGGATAGCAGCACTAAGGAGTCCCAGGATGGCAGAGTGAAGAAGCGCAGGAATGATTGGCAGATTCTGCGGAGAGCATTAGCTTATCGATACTGCTCAAGTTTGGCATTGAAGCTTACAAGCTGTGCTTGAACTAGTTTTGCGTTGACGTAGGCATTCTCAGGTGTCTCCGCCACCTGAAGAGTGATCTGGATCACACACCGAGGATAGTCTCTCACAGGGATAAGTTGCCTAAGCGCTGCTTGCATAATTGACTCAAGCTGTCTCTCACGGGTACCTGTTGCGACATGCATAAGAAAATGATATCCTGTAACAGCAGATGTCGGGGATCTCACCTCCAACGCCAGCGACAGGACGAACAATGACGTCCACTAGAGCCTCGAAGGCATTCTCATCTCGTCTTTGAGCCTCGACTGGACCATTGACGGCGGCTATCACGGCATATCCTCCGTATGAGAATGCCGCAGAGCCATCAGCCTTGGGGAGATGCGATAGCTCTGCTGCAGGTTCGGCTGAAGGTGCCATTTTTGTTGTTGGTGTTGGGGCGATCTAAACGTGTAAGGCTGGAAATTTTCTTGGGTCTTTGTAGTTTAGCAGGGCGCTGCGCACGGGACAAGAACAATGAAGCGGCAGGAGTATACGAGGCAAGGTCCTCTAAGTGTGACTAAGTGGGATAACCTAGAGGAAGAGAAATGAATCAACAGAGTTTTAGCAAAAGAGCGAGTTCCTCCGAGTTTACGTATGAGTTCGTTGGTTCAATATCGAGGTTATGGATTTCTTGATAGTGGGGCAGTCTAGAAGCTACCCGTAGAAGTGGCTGCCAATCAAGGGTCCACAACTTATGACATGCAGTCTTCACGATACACTCTATGAACCTCCATTCTACATCTCCCATCTACCTATCAAGATACATCAACTTTCATAAGATGGACTCACAGGCTTTCACTCAACCAGCACCATCACAAGGTGCAGCATCATCGATACCAAATCTTAAAGACCGACTTCCAAAGCTCGAACCTCGAAAGCGACGCTCAGCTCCCTCCAATCCTACTCCAATTCCCGAAACACCCGCCTTGCCAACGCCACCTGATACGTCCGACTACACTTTCAAGACACCATCACGAAGAATCTTGTCAAAGAAGGATCATGATATCTTCTTATCGTCGCCAACATATAAGCTCATAACGGCCTGGGTATTTGGTCTAGCAGAGTCTGTGGTCGACACTCCCAACTCGGCAGTTCGAGACGCCGACCTGAGCAACTCTCTCAAGGCCATCTTACATATCCTCGATGAGACGGAGCAGCTGGTAGCGAAGTCACCTCCTAATGAACAAGGTGGATCACGATTTGGTAACAAGGCGTTTCGCGGCCTTCTCGAGCTTGCGCAAAGCAACAGTACAGCTTGGCACCGAGAGATCGGCGTACAAGACGAAGGAGCTATCACCGAGCTTTCCACATACTTCTGCCAGTCTTTCGGCAATGGAAACCGAATCGACTACGGATCTGGCCATGAGCTAAACTTCATGATTTGGCTTCTCTGCCTTTATCAGCTGGGCCTGTTGAAGCAATCCGACTTCAAACCCCTCGTCCTCCGTGTATTCGTACGCTACCTCGAGGTGATGCGTGTCATTCAGATGACTTATTACCTCGAACCTGCGGGATCTCATGGAGTCTGGGGACTTGACGATTACCAATTTCTCCCTTTTCTTTTCGGTGCTACACAGCTTTTGCACCACCCATATATTACCCCAAGAGCTATCCATCAAGACTTGACCCTTGAAGAGTTTGGTCATGATTATATGTACCTTGGCCAAGTCAACTTCGTCAACAGCACAAAGACCGTAAAGGGTCTGAGATGGCACAGTCCCATGCTTGACGATATCTCATCAGCGAGATCATGGACAAAGATTGATGGTGGCATGCGTCGCATGTTCATCGCTGAAGTCTTGGGTAAGCTACCTGTCATGCAGCACTTTCTCTTTGGATCTTTGGTGCCAGCAGCCGATGGCATGAGTGAGGACACAGGTGCTGGAGACGACGAAAATGCCGAACATGATCCACACAAGGGCCATGACCACACTGGAAAGGCTCATGATGGCACAGGGTGGGGTGACTGCTGTGGTATCAAGGTCCCGAGCAGCATCGCTGCTGCTCAGGAGATGAAAAAGAGGGGTGGTGATCAGGGGTTACGAAGAATCCCGTTTGACTAATGTTGTCAACTCCAAATCAAAGTTCAATACAGATTCAGTGTGCTGTCCGCTCATGACTTTCATAGGCCCTCTCTGACGCATTATGTTGCTTATCCTAACGATAAATAATGATTAACATAGCCGTATTTCCCTTATTCTTTCGAATTCGATAACTATGTTTCAAAGTTCGCCATTCAGACTTCAGAGTGTCATAAGCCGTGATGCATTTGCATTAGAGCGTTAAGATAAACCAGTCAAACGCCATCGTGACAGAGCCCACCAACAGCATGTGTTTGAATATGTGTAATCTGACATTCGTGATTCAACCAGGTGGTAGAAGAAGAAATCAGGAGAAGATGGGCAAGTACTATTCATTACAGGCATGACACAACTGGCACATAACCAGACTTGATATCTTACCTATCGAGACTGACTCTAGATAACCATTTTCGGGAATTTATTAAAATTAATCCAGTACTACAAGCTGGGCCATGTATAAAAAAATGACTGTAAATATAGTACTGAGTTACTAGGAAGAGAGTTTGCCTCCTCAGAGTGACTCAAAGATGGCACTTACCTAAGGTATAGAAATGACAGGTTTACTCATTTGTCTCTAAATTAGCTGAAATTAATCCATTCGTGAATTGATGTCGTTTATCTCCAATGATGCACTTATTTGAGTAGAATTAATTAAAACTCATTCTAGACAAGTGTTAAGACTGAAACTATTCAGTCCTGGTAATCCATCCTCCATTCCACCGAACTCCTTCCTTGATTGAAGAAGTTGCCGTCGCTCATTACGCCTAAGACTGCTCTGCAACGCCTCTCACTTTTTGGAATGTAATTTTCAAGAAGCCTCAGGATCAGTGACCTGGTTTTCTTTCTCCCCTTCCTCCGCCTTCATGCGAACCTCCTTTTCATGGCTATCGCTGAAGTCATTCGCCCCCTGACACTCAACTTGGGAGCCACTTTCATCCGTCTCAGATTTGACTCGGTCATCCGTCTGTTGGAGAGATCCAGGGGTTTTTACTCCTCTTGGCCTTCTTGTGCTGGAAACGAGTAAGTGAGCTGTTATAATTAGTAGGGATAGTAATCTTACGTTCTTGTCGAACCCCTCGCTTTTGATGTCTGACTTGTTGGAATTACATGCGTCATCAATCTCAGGATATCTAGTCCAGTAACCTAGGGGCTGCTGGTAGGTTAGTAACTCAGTAATTTGCAAACCATCTGTCACATCCTCTATCTGAGACAGGCATGGACTTGTATGAGGTACTGACCACAATCCCAGCCTTTTCCTGCAACATTCGTCGATGTCACGCTTCTTTCTTGGCGAGCCCTCGCTCGCCCATCTCTGCGACTTGGTCCAAGACTCAAAGCCGAGCTTCTTCAGAGCCTTGGGATTCCAAACGTATGGCATGGCCGTGCGAGGTGAGCGGAGTTGATATTGGCGAATGATGGAGTGTCGGAAAGATTCAAAAGAGAAAAGGCTCAGAGGTTGGTGACATATATTTAGTAGGGCACTGCTCTTTAGCCGATGGTTCTAATATTGCCCTCTCTTAGCAGTTGAGCCGCAGACCTTTTTTTTTTTTTTTTTGGAAAGAAGAAAGAAGAGAGAAGTGAGAAGAGAGATAAAACAAGGAAAGTGGGAAGAAAATGGGAAGAAAATGGCCTGTGGCCCTTTAGATGCCCAGAAACCAGCCCGCACGGGATGCAAATATTTAGGTCTCTATCAAGTCGATTGTCTCAGTGGGATTCAAAATACCTTAGTGTTAACCTTTGGGGTCACTCTGTTTGCTGTAGTATGTCAGCCTATATAATATTGCCAGTTTTAAGTAATTCCTTCAGGTGCAGAATGAGAGTGAACCTCCAAAAGTCCTCGAGCAGTCATTAATGTGCATCAAATGGCACAGTTCAGGAGAAAGTATTTGGCTGGCTTGCGGGTGCATTATGTATATCGCTAGCAGTGTTACAGCCACATATTCAAGTTATAGAGAACCTTACTATTGGAGTGTCAATTTTTTTCATAGTGAGCAGCACTTAGCATGCTGTTCACCTTAACTCTAGGCTTCAATAGATTTAATCGGTATCTCGAATGTGTCGAATATGTTGCCGTTAAGTCCAGAGCAAGACCCTTAAATAAGGTATTTCTCAACTACAGTGACAAGTTCATAAGTTCCATACCTTCAACTCCTATGAAACTACAAGCTTTTGAGACATGCTCGAGTCTATGGGCTGAAATACTCGTGTGATTGTGTGTTCCTCAAGAAAGCCTAGGTTTCGAGAAGTTCGAAATTGACCTCAAGTCGTGGAACTATTCTATAATTGACCAATTTACCTGTAAATATTGAAAAGCACCAAGAGGCTTGCTCCTTGCTACTAAGTAACACTACAATACTTTAGCTTAACTTGTTCATCATAGATGTGGAATGATTCATCTTAGTTCCAGCAGCCACTTCTATGCTTCTGGTTTCCTCCTTTAATCTAGCATGTACTGCAGCCTCTTCTAATAGCGGTCAATTAAGCAATTTAATTATGAGACTTGGGCCACAGTTCCTTGGTACCGTTTGTGTTCCCTGATGGACCAGTGATTCAGAGACATTCCGGATCAACTGCCCACAGATTCATCATAAAATTCCTACAAGTTGAACCCTTTTCTTCCTTCCTCTTCTTCCTCCTTCATCACATCCTTTCTTCTTCATTTTCCCCCGCGACATCCTGCAAGCAACATACCCCTTTGTCCCCACATGTTCATTAAAATCATATATCGTTCAACTTTGACATTTGCCCACCGCATCCTTAATCTTCTTTCTGCCAAGGGTGGCCCACAAACTATGAGTGAGCAACAAGGGGACTGGGATTTCAGCCGCTCTGGACTAGCCTACGATACGGGCAAGCCAAGACGGGTCAAGTCGCAAGTTGTCCAGGTTCAGAGTGGTGGCAATCGCACTATTCCAAGACCTCAAAAAAGATATATTCAAAACACTGGATACTGAGGTGACTAAATCTTGATTTAGCTAAACGAGCTCAATTTCAACAAGATGAACATATAAAGATCGCCTACCAGTCAACAATGCCCTGTGTTAATACATAAAACTAGCCAGAATCTCGCGTCCTTGTCATTGGATAATGCCTCGAAAAGAAAGATGATGAGATTCTTGATCGATCATATTTGAGAGATATCCCACGTAAAGATAGTGTTCAGACTTTCAACAGCGAGATACAAGCGCCCCAAAACTAGACAAACTGCGTTCATTATAAGTTTGATCAAACGCACCTCCAGTTATGTCGTTTATTTTCTAATCTCTACTAATAACGATATTGCTGATATAAACCAGAGTTGTAGTATCTGGAGTTGAACTGGACAGCAGGGTTCAATGCTCTACTGAACTTGGCGCTCCTCGGGGTGGTCGGACATTGATCGTTCTTGAAAGTAGTGCGCTGATCTTGCGACGAACAGCTTCGTAAATTTATAAAGTACGAATTTCATCCCCGTCAAGTTCGCTTCTCTGTTCTAGCTCGGGACGTTCCAGATTCGTCCCATTTGCAGATGCCAAAGACTGGAAAACATCCAGGGGTTCGACTTGATTGAGATGTTTTCCGATCTCGGAAAGAGACAAATGCTTCAACGGCGCATCTTGCAACTCGTTCGAGAATTGATACCATGTGCCCGAGAAGTGAAGACAAGGTCATCTGAGGGTGGGGTTGTCGGACGAATGGCTTGTAGGCATGCAAAGGCGTCGAAGGATGAGGAAATGATGACACAAAGTGATTTGTCGGAGGAGGAAACCGACGATACTGTACAAGTTACCTGTGTGAGAATATAAAAGCATAGTTCGGCTTTCAGACGAAGCAAACCTCGATGCCAGCCCAAGAGGGAATGAAAGAGGAAAGAAGAGAAAAACAAAATGAACCAAGCATGAAAAGAATTTATACCACTAGTTCTCATAGTCCATCATAGTATTAATCAAGTAATATAAAGAAAGCCTCGCTAATATTGCCTCAGATGTACAGCCAAATATGATATCTGCGTGTGTGTATAATATACATATAGAGATAGAGAGATGGAGAGGGAGAATGTGGCCCCCTTGGGGAATAATACAGGCTGCCCCTGCAGGTTTATAAGATATATTATTATATCGATTATCTCAGTTATTATAATTCATTTAGCTTGCATTAAGTATGTCAGTTCTTTTGTAACTCACAAAAGCACTATAAGGGGTTGTCAAGATCTACTGTGCTGCTTTGAAATCTGCCGTCATTGATATTCGCCTGCTATTTTGGACCTGCTTCCCCTGCAGGATCTAAAAGCTTAATAATATTGTTGTACGCAGTATCCATGTTATTGTATCACAAGCTTCCACTAAGGAAAGACGGCAATACAAACCAATAATCCTCCTGGTTTTGTTTCCTTTTGACCAATTTGCAGTCACATACCGACCTATTTGTTTAGTTTCCATTAAAATAAACAGTTTAAGCTTTCTCAGACCTGAGATCCCTTGTCGGAAAGCTCAAGAAATACAACTTAGCAGCAATAGAGGACATTAATAGCCGAAGTTCAATAAACGTACTGGGTCAAGTTGTTTCGGCTTCTTGACCACTCTAGAGCAGATGTTTAATAGATTAGACTTGTATATAAAATGACACAAATATGTACAGATCAAAGTATGAGATGATTACTAGAACACTTGATTTATGATCCAGTCATGTAGAAGGATATGTCAAGTAACAAGGAAGGTTATGCAGGTGATGGTTGAAAGGCTCTTCATCGCAAATAGAAACTGACATCACGCTTCATGACTTTGAACATGAACATACGTACTCGCAGTAGCATAAGGGACAATCCCCTTTTTAAAAGAGGATTTTCGCTCCAATTATGGTCCTTTACATAATCCTCCAGTGTATGAAATTCGTTCATCTGGTCAGAAATAGTAAGTTAAGGTTGTCTCGCATACACCGACATGATCATCCAAGAAACATAAAAATCGTAAGTTGGATCCAATCCAAGGACTGGAAACGCTCCCAACACGAGCAATCAGCAAACCAGGGAACAAAAGAAAAAAGTAGTCCTCGCGGATGTCCCGGCCAGCGGCGCATCCGACGTCAAAGTTGATGGTCAACAACATAACCTACAATGTCTCAAGTTGTGGCGCTCCGGGTTCCTGCGGCAGCGAGGTTGCTGCAGTATTAGAGTGCCTAGGCCGTCGTCTTTTGCGACAACAACACGAGACAACAAGGATGCAATATGTCCGCATATGCGAGGCACTGCATGCCCTCGAATGATTGTTGGTCGAGAGACGAGGCTCTTACAGTAGCGTACGCGAATGTTTTTCTGTGCTTTTGTTGGGTTTCTCGTGCCGTTGCCACTCCCGTCTCGCGTGACCGGACGAGATCCGCGTGGTCAACGGCGAAAACGAATTGGTTCGTGGCATACAATTGGGGCTTATGTAGTGGAGATTATCGGGGCTTGACGTGAGGGAGAAAGATGGAGCAATCTCGCTATTTATTTCTGTCCTTTACCTTTCTCAAGGGAGGAAGATGATGAAAGATTTTCTTCCGCGCATAAACGCGAGAGATCAAGAGGGATTTGTTGAGACTCGGAAAAGCCGTGTATCGGGGCAAACACTGGAGAATTCTGAACTTTGTCTTGATCTAATAAAGATACTCTTACATGGGTTTTTGTGCCAACTTCCTTATCCTTTCTTAACTCTGTATCTCGCCCTTACGATCTGGGACTGTAAGATTGCCTGTCTGATATAACGCCACATAGGTGCATATGGAGATGTAGGTGCCAGAACTGGGTTACATTGCTCTATCGGTCACATTCTGGGCTCCCATCAATCTGGCATTTCCTTTCTGTTGGGACTGTCAATGCTCTGCAAAGAATAACCGTTTCCAAGATCCAGCACATGGCTCTGCTTTGGACAGGCATTCCTTGACCAGTCAATTGGACTATCATCACCAATCAGAAGAAAACCTTGAGAACTAAAGAAATGAAGCTACACAAGCCCAAGTCACACTAAGATGGTTCGCAATGTTAAGTGTCACTCCCGCAGGTTGCCGTAGGCCGCTGATGAACTGGTTTCATCAAGTTGTCCACAAACCTGATACATGGCAATATGAACTGAGATTCAACCAAAGCCAAGTTTCACTGCCCAAAGGCCCCATTTATGCACTATGTGAAGTGTCTCGCATTTTCAGATTGCCGATCCAGCTGTTTTGTGATGGTTATGTTTAACAAAAAGCGCCCTGGGCAGCCCATTACTATGGCTCGTGTATATTATTGATGCACCGTTCAGCCAGATTGGCTTCACAAGAACGGAGGAATAAAATATAATTTTTTTACGACCCTCTCTTAGGCAACACATCAAAGGAGTTTTGAGCAAGAAGGATCATGATACTGTTTGCCCATCGTGCGCATGAACTCGTCACTTCCAAGTCTTACAATAGGCAGTGGCGAGCCTCGAAGAGGTCTGACAAGCTGAACACAACTTACGAATAGGATGAGTAGGACAGAAAGCCAGTATCATCAAAGAAACGACACAATTTGTGCAAACCCCATTGTCAGAAAAATTTAGAATTAAACCTAAAGTAATTAGACACATTATTAGAGGTAAAGGCTAGCATAAGGGATTATGAAGGGAGCTTGAATAAGCTGGATGTTGTGCACAAAAACTCCCTTGTTGCCACTCATGGCCGAGCCAGCTAGCTACCCTCCCACTCATCAACTGACTTCGGCGGAACCTCGACCTTTGAGTGAGACACTGTGCATCTTTTCTCGAGAAGCTGGCTTGTTACTTGTCGCTTGTCTTTGTGAACGACTCAGGCTCGTATGACCTAAAAAGCAAGGGGTAGTCTTGTCAGTAAGACTGTAGGTCATTGGCGGGGTAAGCACGACTCGGACCCAGTCATTGAGGTCTCTTGATTGATGGAGACGAGTCCTGAAAAAGTCTAGCAGAGATACCAACCAAGGCAGAGGATGTGAGATCTGATGGGAGATCTGTCATAACAGGCACAAGAAAATTATGGATTTTTTTTTCCTCTCACAAAAAGTAGAGACCCTGCTAAGATATTTTGCGTAATTGTCGTTCCCGTAGTCAAAAAGCTGTGTTGAGCTCTAACTTTCTCTAACTAATAATAGCTTCTGATTGGTTAGACAACCGTCCAGCTCAAGGTACCGTGGTTATGGGCCTCAAATTGCACATACCTAGGGCAATCCTGACAACAGCCGGCATCATGTGATTTTCTTTCGTTTGACTGGGAACATTTGCCGCATCTCATTACGTCGCCAGTTGCAAGCTCTCTCTGTGTGGTGCAGCAACTGTTGACAAGGGTACAAGAAGCTAGGGGCAAGCATCTTTCTTACTCGAGGATAAGATGCTTTGATGCGAGGTGCACGGCCTAACAAACCATGACAGGCGGGGAAATCCCATGCACTCCGCCACGAAAGAGGGCCAATGAGCAGAGATGTGAGGGACAAAAGAAGCAATATGAACCCCACCCATCCAGGGCCCTTGTGAACAAAGAAACCAGGGCTCGTCAAGAGCTCCCATCAGTTTCGTAGTTGAACTTGACTCCGAGAGCCCACAAGTGGCGGAAGGTCCGTAGTATGATTGTAGTAGATGTGATATTTGATTCTTTGGACACAGAAACTGGTTGGTCTGGCTTTCATACCAGCCTTGTGTTTAGAACAAACTCGAATTTGGGGTTGCTACCAGAGGCCCTTTAGAGATCCAAATGATGGGAGTGTCCTTCTGGTCTGTTTGTGGATTGTTGGAAGTGAGCCAAGTTCCCTCCGGGGGGAAAACATTTTGCCGTTGTAGATCAGATATTTCATCTGTTCAGTACTATCAAGAAGAAGAAAAGGTTTCGGGAGCGGAGCTCATGATATCCTAAAGCGTCCACCCCGGCTCTCCGCCAGATACTGATGCTCGTCTGAGACACGGACCGAATGTGTGCCCGTGCGTAATTCTGGCCTCGGCAAACTCGTGGGACAATAGTTGAAAGAGTAGCAGTTATGGCTGGGTGTAACTGGGAGTCAAAGCAACGAGCCTCCAGATGAGGGTACAACTTGACTAAAATGCGGACAGCAACGAATTTCGAGACAGCAACTGAAGGAGCGCGTTCACGATGGTATCATCAAAGGATTCGGTTACGAACTTAATTGCAACAGGTCAACAAAGTTTTTGCCATATCTTTTATATCCACAAGTAACTTTAAGTTAAAACCACGACTCCCTTCGAAGTGATGGGTCACGGTATTATACCCGGCCGGCCATGCAAGGAATTTCCGATAGTTCCTCAGACGGGCACACAAATCATGGTATCTACCACAATAAGCCAAGGGCTGTCCGGGAAAGCATTTTCAGCAATGAGAAATGCCTCGCTCGCAGCGCCGCACTTCCCAAAGAGGGAGCAGTTACAGTAACAGAATTGTCTAGGGAGCAAAGGGTCCAATTGGGGTCCCCCAAGTGGTACACTCCGCCCTAGACAAAAGATTCAGAGTTCTTCGTTTCCAATACGATAAGAAGAAACTGCTTCATCACACGTGTCGGAACTCGATTTACCCTTGATAGAAGTGATCTGCTCTTGCTGATAACCTTCGCGTCTTGAAGCTTCCCGCGGCATTCAAAGATTCAGCTTGACAGGCCATCGCATTGTCAGCTGCTTCTGTCTCAATAACAACAAAGCAAATTTGCGAATGATTCCACTTGAGAGACAAAAGATGCCAGTGGAGATCTGCCTATGACTAGAAGTAGTCATTTTAAAATTTTATTTGCGAAACCGGAATGCTGGTATATTACCTGGCTAGCCGAAGTTTTTTGTCAGAATCGTATGTGAGTAACGGCGACAACGCTAGGAAAAGCTTTGTTCACTTCCACAGGAGAAAAAGCAAACCATCCACCGTTGACCCAGGGTATTGTACCGTCAGTATCGTGGGGGAGAACAAGCCACCGTCTGGTCCCTCGGGGAGAGATCAAGGGGCCGCGCTCCTTGCAGCAACTAAAGTGGTAGCCCCTGTTAGTTCGCACCGACAGTGATGTCGCTTTCCCATAACATATCCTAACATCATGGCAGCGCAACAGACCTAGCCCTTCCAATGAATCATGCATCCGATTGTTTTAGTGACATCAATGGCAGAGCGCATGATTCGTCACATAGGAAGCGCTCCTAGATGGCGAGCAAGTCAATTGCCGTGTCAAGGCGATCGAGTCGCAGAGAGGCAGGGATAAGGAAGAGGGTTGGGTCAGATATAGGAGACAGGGATGGGAAACCAGATTCTCTTAGAGCATCGCCATTGTTTGCTTATACTCCAAGTTGGATTTCCTCTCCTCTCATGTATTGGTTGACATCGTAGGGACAGCTCCAGAGTATTCGAAATAGAACAGAGTGTGGCTATCCTGTGGGCACTCGGACAAGCATGTCTCTCGCAAATGTCTCTGCTGCGCGTGTGCCCGTTTCTCTTCTTTAAAGAAAAAGAAACCACATCCAACTCTCAGCGGATGCATCCAGGTGTTATTGAGAAGTTCTAAGCAGGACTAGCCCAAGTTGCAAGGGTACTAGGGTGCTGAAGTTGAAGGGAGTTCGTACCCTAGGGATAATCTGGAGGGGTGCAGGGGAGCACGGGGCGTCAGCTATGGGTGTGCTCAACTGCTCCAAGTGGGACCGACAAGGGCGCTGGTAACCCCATCCCTGTTCCCGCAGCAGCCACAAACGTTTTACCCTCCAACGTCCTACCGTTGGAGCTGGTCATTCCTTGCTCAGTGATGCTTAAAGTCTCCCTGAGACCCAGAGTTGTTTTCTTTGATGAATGATGGAAGAAAGAAGGGACATTTTTTGTTGTTTGAAATTATTGGAATTACAACATACCTGAGTTCTATTATTTATTTCATTTCTAACCGCTTATTTGCATTGCATCGCCAGTGTAGTGGTCGATCTATGGTTCGTCTAGTGGTTCTTGCCTCGTGCAACCCAAACACAACTCAGGTTCCTTTCCTCTCTTCACTCGCTCCGTTACACCTGCTGTGTAACCGTTCTCGCATCTCACCGGGTTGCATTTCTTTCCTCTCACACCTCGCACAAACCGTCTTATTTCCTTTTCATCATCTACAGCTTGCAATATCAACATTGAAATCGCTCGTTACAAGGTCCTAGGGCTCTACACAATTGCAACACACGACACAACACGGAGCAACAAAGACGGGTGTTGGATAGCGCAACATCAAGCTCGAGGGAAACCTGCAATTGCGTGCTTGTCGCTCTTGGAGCATATCAGACGTGAATTCAATTGTTCTTTGAATAACGTACCACTTCAAACCAACTTCACGAAGACCAAGCAGATCTGCTCCAGGACTCCGAACCGTTGCATCCGGCCCTGCGGCCATGAACTATCCTGCTTACTGCCATCCTCTCTTTGTCACTGTTTGATACAGTCACACCCGAATCAGTCTCGAATACCTAGCGCCATTCAGCTTCAATTCCAGTCTGAAGTGTTTTGCCTTGTTCTCACAAAACACCAATTTCCACCACGAGTGGCTCTGATTCACCCAAAAAAAAGTCACTTTGGCTTACAACTCGCCTCTTCATTTCCTCCATTGATAGGCCTTCGCCACGTCAGATCTGGTACGTTGCGACCCAATTCTTTTGATTTCGTGCACCTCCGTGCACGAGATGCGCTTCAGACTCCCTTTCACTTCGCTAACACGACTCGACCCAGGCATCCTGCGCAACGTTGACTTCACCTTTTCACTAGCCAAAGGTTCAATATGGCCAATGGTTTTGGGAGCCTCGAGCGCTTCTTCGCCAAGAAGAAGACGCCAGCTGCCTCTGCCGATTCAGTTGAGCCTGCTTCCACCCCTCCTACAATACCTCAGTTTCCTTCGCCTTCTTTTATTCGCCCCAAAACAAGTCGTATGTCTGCGCGAGAGGAAGTGAGAAAACAGCCTGGGAATCGAGTTCCATCTCTAACGGCTCCTCTTTCTCCCCACCGGTTGGACTTAATGGCCGCCCAAAGCCCCACGCGCTTCTCGAATTCCCATAAGTTACAGTATTCTCCTCTGAAGGCTTCTTTCATACCCTCGAAAGGCGAGTCCTTTTTAGACGATTTTGATGTTTATCAATTTCCACGACCCCCAACTCGCCAGGGAGACACTTCTGCTTCCTCTTCTACTTGTGATCCGAAATCATCCATGGAAGCCCCTAGTGAGCGCAGCCTTCCATTGCGAACTTCGAGAAAGCTTGCAGCCAAGGCTTCACGGCTTGATACTCCCCCGTCCTCAGACCTTGAAGATGAAGGTGCCCGCAGCCCTCAATATTTCCGCGATAAAAAGCTTCCAGCTTTACCTTCTCAGAAGCCTCCGACTCCAGACTCTTCACCAGAGCTTCGTCCGGTTCATATTGCTCAACTGAGGGCATCCAAGTCTATCGACTTTCTGAACAAGTCAGTCTGCAGGGACATCCGCCGCCATTTTGCCAAAACTCTGGATCAGAGACCACTTCGAAAAGCTATCAGCCAGACTAGCCTAGAAGACACAACAAACAAGCTCTCGATCAGTAGCTCCACGCTTCGAGAACCAGACTTCAACGAGTTTTTCAACCTCAGCGATGATGATATTGCTGAGTCGGCTCTCGCAGATGCGGATGCGGTCGAGACATCAACATACGCCACTGCTCCTTCTGCTCCTGATTCTCCTCGTTCTTCTCTCCTGACACTTACCCCACCTTATGCGAGCAAGCCTGCTACTGCTGCTGCATTTGAGGCGGCTAGAATTGCCAACCGTTACAACTTTGATCTTGTTTACGTGGTCAACCTATGGACTGACCATGCGCGAAGTAATTCTCAAAGTCCTAACAGCTTGAACTCGCCAACTAACAAGTTTGGACCACTATCCGGTCGCCTCCTCGCTGCTTATGGATTGGAAAATGTCAATCTGCCCTTCCAAATCTCAACCACAGCTCATAGCAAGATCTTGAGGACCCCAGGATGGATAGAATATCGAGCGAAGGAGGTCCGCAATGACGAATTTGCGCGAGGTTATGCTTGTGCATTCTACACTGGCGAGTGTTCACGAGGGGGATCCATCATCTCGAGAAATTCATCTTCTTCAACATGCTCTGTCCAATCCATGAACACTGACCGTGGAATTATCTTCGCGGCGTATCGAAAGCCGCGGGCTGATGGAAGCTTGCTGGGGATTTCTTCTGGCCCAGCCGATCTTGTCAACGTTCACAAGGATGCCGAGGCGCTTGTAGAAATGCTCGTGGATATCCATGTATCGAACAGACTCCGAGAGCCTCAATCATGCTGCCACCAGTCAGCAGAGACGGGTCCAATGCCATCACAGCGAGTTGGACATCTGTGAGACCAATAGCAGGTCCCATACTTACAAAATCGCATCACAACGCGACATGTTTACACGACCGTATTTCATTTGTCTTTTATGCGAACAGGTCATGCTTCGCCACGATACTATTGCGGATTTTGCTTTTAATTGTTTGACTCAAGATACCACAACGGGCGGTCACCTATCGGGTTTTACATTACGTTACAGTCATGAAAGGGCGTCACGGTTGATATTGCCAGGTTGTTGTTTGTACGCCGGCACAAGTTTGAGGAACACGGTTATGGAACTAGACGACGGACATGTTTATGCTCCTCGCATGAGGATTAGTGATAGTTTGTCATTTATGAGCTATCGATAGGCAATGTGTAGATGAACTATGGTTGATGCTTGATGCATCATGCAGGGAATGCGAGATGAACCGATGTCAAATTGGCAGGACCTCACTACGATAATACGAATGAACAAAAATTCTTGATACCTCTCTTCTTACCCCTCAAGTCATGCTACGTACCAGCGATGAAGTCTCTCCTCTATGGATAATAAATACTATTCGAAATCGTCGAAGTATTTCTTAGATTGCCACCTCTAACTTCCCTTTTTTCCGTGTACTAAGGAGTCTAACAGAATATTCAGACAAATTATTGGGATGAACTGTGTATAGTTGTAAAACTCTGAACTATCTCGAAGAACTCTATAAGTCTGCAGAGTATATTCCTTATAGACACATGAAAGACACAATCAGAGCCGAACAGAACTCCACAGGTCGCATAGGTAGAAAAAGCTCCTCATAGTGATTGATATCTGATATATCTCAACCCTGCCTACTTATCAAGTGGAGGTTGATCCTGTGGTGCGTGGATACCCGTGTTTTTGGGTACTTTCATCTACAATATTGTGTAGATTCGAACACCGACAGATCCCTACAGGAGCAGATGACCACTATCCTTACAAAAAAATCTTCCACAAACTGAATCCTCACCTATACCAACTTACACACGCCAGCCAACCAATAAGGAATTGGAGGCTGCGCAGAAATCTATGTACGAGAACGGAGGCTTCAAATACGATGAGGATTGTGAAGAACGCGACTATGTCTCCAATAAGGAAAATTTGGCGGAGGACTCTAGGGATGAAATTATTGGGGACGAAAAGCGATTTCGTCTTTGACGACCTAACCCTGAGACTCTCGATACTTGGAAAGCCAATCTCAAAGCTATAACTGCTAAAGATCTTAAATTGCCGAAAGTGATAATAATTGTTAAATTGGTTATTGCGTTAGGAGCAAAATACCTAGATAAGAAGATCATTATTGAGTTATTATCTGTTAAATTCCTTAACATACTTAAGGTATTTCTTAAACGCTAGCTTCCTGCTCTAGAGACAAGAGAGTTTAATAGGAGAATTACCTCCTTAGAGGAGCGAAGGAGGATTACTCATAATTTCAATACTACCGGGAAAAGCTCATATTTACTCCTCTTTAGTGCCTCATATAGGGGGACCAGGTTGTATCTTTACTGAGGTTCTCGACTAATCATAACCAAGAAGAAGGAGAGAAGGGGAAGGAGAAACGCCTTTCCTCGGACGGAGAGACTGGATGACTTGGCTCAGGTGCAGAGGTCGACGACGGTGAGGAGGTCGATGATACTAAGAATGAAGAGAATGAAGATGATGAGGACTATCGATTGAACTCTCCATCAATGGATGGCCACATGGAGATTCTATAGTTGCATTAGCTCTTCAAACAGCCTGCATAGTTAGGCTATAAGCAGCAGAATAAAAGTTCAAGATAAAATTGCTAAATATCAGAAATATAATTCTACGAGACATACAAGTAACTGGATTATAGCACCTTAATGTCAATTAAAGAACAGTTATGGAATCTCATAATGCCGATTTAATTGTCTGTCTTCGAACTCCTCCCCCCGAATGACTCCCGGCTATCACTGCCTTCTCCAGCAATCTCTGATCATCCCGTCTTCCACCTCCAAGGCTGAGACCTAAAGGACGAATATGCCTCCAAACAGATTCTGTCGCTCGACAATGAAGTCGAAAACCTGCTTGAAAATACCCCAGAAGGGTCAGTTGGCCTCCTAAACACTATTAACCGCAGCCCATTCGACGCCAAATCTCTCGTAAGTTAGTCGGCGGAACTTGGGGACTGCTGCGAAAGCCTTAGTCTTCTCTTTCTTGAGCAGGCCGATGATTAGCACGATAGCGCTTGCAGCCTCCATTGCAGTCTCATCATTTCGCAGTGCCTCCTACTCGCGGGGCTCGACAGTAGCTTGATCGGACATTTTGTCCAGAAGTAAGTTAGTTTATGTATCGTGATTGACATCATGTTGTCAATATGGATAATGTTGAATAGACGCACCTCTGGTGATGGCGCTGGCCAGAATGGTGATCTTGAAGGAGTAGGGCGAAGTAGCCTAGTCGAGAGTCAGTCAAGCAATATAAAGGGAGAATAAAGCAGGGTCAAGTACTTTTGCCGATCTGTGATGTGTAGGAGTGAAAGAAAGAAGAAATGCGAAGATGGGAAAGATTTTTCTTAAATACCTAGATCTGGAGGCGAGATGAATCACTGTCATCTGCACTCACTGCCCGCCGGACAGGTGGCTGCCTTAAGGCGACCTATCTAAGTATTACGCATAGCATCATACTTATCGTGGAGCCTTATGTTACTGGCACATAACTGATTACCTTAACAATAAGATGATTATTGAACCTGTGTGTTGTAAAAGAATTAATCATCTTACTAGCAATAGGGAGAATATACACTCCTGTATATAAGACCTGGATGCTAACAGCCTGCTGTTATCTTAGGCAAGGCAAATGCTTAGCCTAAACACACAGTCTTCTTACTATGCCTCTTCTTGCTTGGTTTCTTCTTGAAACTATCTTCAGTCCCCAAAGAGGCAATTTTCCTTTCCTTCAAGAGGATTATCATAGATGGGCTTCAGAACTACCCTTCAGGGACCCTGCCAGGGGCCTCCTTAAGCAGAGGGCAACCCAATCTGTCGCCTATAGCTCCATAAAGGAAGTCTGTAATTAGCTAGGCTGCTGAACTTGTTGAAGGCTCAGCCAATCGATACTTTGACCTCTGTCTCTTGCCCTAATCTGTGAATAGCTTCACTTTTGCGGAAAGGCCCTGTAGGTTTTGAATTATCCTATGGTTAAATAGTTATTTTCTTGGTAAACTTTATTGCCTTGATTTTAAAGAGGCAAAGCCAGAAGGTGCTCCTCTCACTGCGTTTTCAAGTCACTCTTCTGTGCCTGGCTTCATCTAATCATAATGTCTCATGAAGCCGCTCTTCGTCGTACTTTTCAATTGCATTTATTAGGAGATCCAATGTATAAAAATCGAAGATTTAAAGCTCTGGCGCAGATTCTTAAAGAGAAAGATATCTGGTTCCATGATGATGCCTGCCACGATAGTCAACTTGCTTTTTCAGAACGGGGTCAATCTTCACCTGCTGCCATATGAACAGAACTCATAAGGCTCGACAGAATCTGGGGGAATAGCTTCTCAGTGAAGTCTCAAAGGATAGGAGCATGGCATTTGATCATGGAAGTTCTTGTCCTTATGATACGAGGGAAGCGGGTCGAAAAGAGAGGTCGATTGCTGCTTCTTTTGGCACGCCGCAACTGGCTCCAACGTTCACTGCATAACAAATGATCAAGTTGTGTAATGAAAGTAAAGTGGTAAATTAATTGGTAGACAGGTAAGGTAACGTTAGGTTTGGCAAGGTTTTAGCTGGGTCTGCAACGTGCAAGTCGGTTGCTTTGGAGGTCGCTGCTTATTGCACCATTGGTCCAAAGACACCAGCCCCGTCGTGGCCCCGTTATAGCAATGACCCCTCCAACTCACCTTCTATTGGAGGGGCTCAACCTTTTGGTTCCTGGCCGATTGTCTCTACCACACCGTCATGCCTCGTCAACCTTAACCATCACAAGCCATCCACCATGTCGCAGAACTCAGTCGTCGCTATAGATTCAAAGCGCCACTTCGACTTGGTCCTCAAGTCGTCACGCATAGTCATCGCTGACTGTAAGTGTTTTCTATCACATTTACAATCCTTGCGGTCGTTCTAGAGATACCCCGCGATCCCAATCAAGTTGTCTTGCGATGCGACCTACCATTGCCTTCCCACAATATGATAGAAGCTAACACATGTCTCTTCTTTGAGTTTACGCCGACTGGTCTGATTCCTGCACCCGGATCGCTCCTATCTACGAAAAAATTGCCAAAGACATAACGCAGCCGAGTCTCATCACGTTTGTCAAGGTTAACAGCGACAATCAGCAAGAACTCTCGCAAGAATACAAAATTACAGACCTCCCAACCTTCATCGTCTTTGCGGATGGAAAACAAGTCGACCAGGTTAAGGGAGACGAGCCTCAGAAACTCAGGGAGACGTTGCTGAAATTGCCATCCTTGGCTGTGTCACTCAATGAGAAGTCCGCTGGAGAAAGCTCTGGCTCAGCCAGCGGCGGTCCCAACTGGAAGGGTGCCGAAGCTCCACGAGGCTACAACGACATTACCGATCAAATAGAGCTTCGTGATCTGGAGGTCCTCAACGCTGACGAGGGCGCCGGGACTGTTCGAGTTCTCTTCGATGGTTCCAAGCCAAGTGGTCTCAGTAGTGGCAAGGGAACCTCTAAGGACTATGTCCAGAGCGGTGCAGATGATCAGCTGCTTCTGTACATCCCGTTTCAGTCCATCGTCAAACTTCACACTCTCCAGGTTGGTTGATTGGTATTTCACGTTGCACCAGTCTGACACTGACCGTGTGTGTAACAGCTCACTTCCCTTCCCCCCCAGGACGACGAAGATGTTATGAGGCCCGGTAACGTCCACCTATACATCAACCGCACTCATAACCTGGACTTCAACGAAGCCGACGATACCGAGCCAACGCAAGCTATTGAGATCTCTCCCGAGGATTGGAACGAGGAAGGAACAGTAAGCCTGAACCTGCGATATGTAAAGTTTCAGAAGACATCGAGTCTTGTGATCTACGTACAGCAAGGTGAAGGTGATGGAGAGACTGTCCGCCTCGACAGAGTGAGACTCATTGGAGAAGCTGGAGCCAAGCGCGAGATGGGCAAGCTTCAGAAGGTTGGAGAAGATGAGTAGCGCTTCCCTTATAGGAGTCTTGTGGTTCGCAATGGAATCTCAGTGCAGTTTCCATGCACCTCCGCATGCGTTAAGCATAGCATCGATATGGGAACAGGAGTTTTAGAAGCAAAAGGCGATCCAATAGGAACGTCCACCATCAGGTGAGAATAGATACAGGTTCAACTCTCAACTAACGTGGTATCATTTTGCGACTGTTCATCATGCACCCTCAATCTCCATAATCGACAAGACGTCGTAATAAGTCTTACATACATCACGGTTAAAGATTTGAAATGTCCTGCCTCCCAACCACGGCTGAGGTGTGTGAAACACCAAAACCAAACGATGGTAGGGCGGGCCTGCAATTATGATTGATCTGGGGCATAACTGACGCTGCGATTACATCCACGGAAACAAGGATTCGAGCAACACGGGTATAAAATTTTCATGTTATGCCAGCCGCACGAAGAAGAAAAGAGGAAAAGAAGAGCTCTGCTTCGACAACGCGCTCGAGATTTTAAGTCGTTGCACTTCCGCATGGTCTGTGCGTAGGAACTCCGGGTCAGAATTTATCCGGTCTCCGGCAAGGGACTGAACAGCTCTAGGGTAACAGATCTCGCGAAGAGCAATTTGTCAACAAAATGATTTTGCAAGCCATATTAATATTAATTGATCCTGATAAATTCCAGTTCCTAATGGTGTGATGCAGGAACTCATTTATTCATAGCGCGTACATACTCTAGACAGACTCGAGTTCTTTTTGGTTGGGTTTTGTATATCACGCCTTCTTCTCATGATGTTGTAATTTCATGATGTGGCAACACCCTTTACTGCGTACTCTTATCATGTCATGATGAGAGCTCAAGGCTCATGCCGAGCACCGGGAACTCGTGGGAATAATAAAAACCCCACAAAATTCGACACCTCCGTACCTATTGTTTGCCATCATCTTCGATTGATTCGCGCGCGGACACGGGATAAGACCCCGCGATTCGTGCAAAAACGAGCCCTTTAAGCTTCACCATATGCCACTGGTATTCGTTATGCCACACAACAACTGGTTCGGAAGATTCGAGCCGTAGGAAGCTTGCGAGGAGCGCCGCTACAGACTATGGGGTGATCCAGTTGTGAAGGCAAATGCTGCACCAGCCTCCATCCTACTCTCTAGCACTTTGAGAATTCTCACATCGTACGCCTGCGAATCACAAACAAGTCAATATATTGAAGCCTGCGGGGTTAAAGTCGACGAAACTGTCTGCACCGGCCTATCGTGAAGAAGATCAACCCCGATGGGCTTCATCGCCTTCAACAAGCTGCCGGCCGAGATACGGTATATCGTCTGGACATTCGCCCTACCAGAGTCTCGAGTATATGAGATTCTCGATACGCCATATTCAACGCTCAAGACACCAGCTTCTACAGGGCTCATGTTTTCAAGTAGTTCACATGATGCGCCCCCTGTTCTGGCAGCCGTGTGCAAAGAGTCTCGTGTCTTCGTGCTTCTTCGCTACAGGCCGCTAACACTCTCCGGCACAATCAAATACATCGATCCAAACCGAGACATCATTCTGCTCCAGCCCTACCTCCTGATCAAACGGCTAATGAGGACTTTACACTCTCTCGCAGAGGTGGACTTCATGAGGAGAGACTTGCGGCAAGTGGCATTTGGGACGTCGTATGGGTTCAGCACTGGTATCTACCACCCTTTACTCAGCGGGAGAGTATCGAAAAACAATATGAAGACGCTTATAAAAAAGCTCGCAAGGTTCTCCAAATTAGGGAAAGTGTTATTTGTTGTTCATGAGGAATTCAAGTGTGGCATCTCTAAACCCCACAGAGGGGAGTCGCAATTTGGGCTGCAACTATTGTCCAGCAACTTCATGAAGCCCCAAAACGATGTCGAGTCACGAACTACCTGGCATCTTGATCGGACCGAGATCCATTATTATCCACTTCACGCTGAGGAGTTGAAGGAAGATGAGCCTGATACAGAAAAGTCTGTATTGGATGGTGAGGAGGATGACGATGTGGAGCTGAACCGCAAGCCGACGAACGATGATTGGAGACGATTCAAAAGACGCTTTCTCAAAGCTGTCTACTCAACATTGATGAAAGAGCTACGAGAGAAACCAAGACAGGAGGACCTTCCTTTCCTGATCGAAGGCGCAAGTCTCTCATGGAGATACGAAGCATCATAAACGGAACTATCCAGCGCCACGGGATCATCACTAGGGTGTCGCGACTCAAGCGTTGGGTTTATGCCCGTTTGAACGACGCTGAATGTCTATTATCTGGGCCATTTGAGTCTGGAGCTGAGGGAGCAACTATGTTGACACTATCTGGCGCGCTACCATACTCCTCGCTTCGATATGTGCGTGTGCGGAACAACACATCAACTAATGGCGGCAGATACCCGCACCCATAGACACGTTCTCGACCAGACTCTGCATTTATGTGAGGTATCCCTAACCTTTTGTGGTCCTGGTACGCGTGCCCTGCGTTGGCGTTAAGCCTACCTTGAGTTAGTAGAGCCTCTGGCAAGTTCCGAGCGAAAAGCTTGGTATTCGGTAGTGGTTGTTGGTGGCGCCCGGCAGACGAGTGCACTGACTAGCGCTTTAATAATGGTAATTGTCTGAGGACATGGCTTTTTTTCGAGAAGAACTGTCCCTTTTGTGGAAGTTTTGGGAGGGCATACAAAACAAGTTTGTTTTGTTACCCCTCGGTAGATGGTATAGCACATCCTGATCGGGAGCTCACAACGAACATAATTGGCCAAGCTACGAATGAACTACTTTTTGCATGGGCTGCTTCATGAATTGCCAATAAGAGTTAAGGCTCAAGACATTGCAGTGCCCACGCTGTAAAATTTCTGGCCCATGCAGGTGGGTCGGAAAATAATATAAGAAGCAGATGGTGATAAAAAGCTTGCAGTTGCTGCCAGCCAAGTTTATTACTAGATATTTCTATCAGTCAAGTTTGGTGTGCGGGTAATTTTTGGACCCACCTGCCATGGTATATTATTGGCGCTTAACGAAGGTACAAAATGATACGTCTTCCTCCACAATCTTGTGAGGTATTCCGTGATAGCCATCCAGATAGCTCTCATTGAATTCCTAGGGATCTTTGGGTAATTTCTAAAAGCGGACCCTTGAACAACAAGGACGATTTTTAATGTTTAGTAGGGCTAGCCGACTGTGGTTTTCGATACGCTCACCGAACTGGAAATCACCCCTGTCGAAGCACTTAACTTCAATTGGGTTGAACTTACGGTGCGCTCTGACTTATCGATATCTATCAGAAGAAGTGGATTTAAGCTCGTTAAAACGTGTAGTAGTAGCCTCGGCTGATCACTTAAAATGGTGACGTCTCTTAGCCAATTTCACTGGGCTCATCTCAACGACACAGGTTTCTTTACGTACATACACGAATAACCACCAGAGACACACACCTTCAACCACCGACTTCGCCTAAAACGCCACCTTTAAACGATAATAGGCTTGTATGGGTACCAAATGACAAAATGACAGCATGACCTTGATGTCATTGGCACTGGCTTGAGCATGGTTGCATTGCTAGCAATCGCAAGTATCACCATGGTCCGACAACATTCGGGGCGTCTGCTCATGAGGTCATCACCATTGCCATTCACACAACTACAGCTGCAACATTTGCGTTGTTGTAAGTGCCTGGACTGATTCTGTGGGTCGCTGTGTGTCAGGAAACCAACGTGCTACACATTCTCCTCAAAAGGAATAGGAGACTGGGCCGATTTAACAGGATCGCTGGTGAGGCTATCAAGTTTGACACCATTTCTGCAGCTCGCACCGGGAACAAGCAGAAAATCCACTACATTCGAGACCAAAAACATGCAAAATAGACTTCCGACCACACCCGGAACGAGCCTAGGTCATGCCCAATATGCAGGGAACTAACTCATCCAATCAGATTACACCGGCGCCGACCTTTCTTAACGGGCTCATATGCCGGGCATCAAAGACTAAAGACCACGGAGGCGGCGCCTTTGACAAGTTAAGTTCCCGTTCGCCATGCACAATCAACGGTCCGGCATGCCGTTACCGATACAGTACCGTGAGGCTCTTTGCGGAGGTTGTTGTGCTTCCTATCACCACCATTATTGTCGATACTACCGTTACCGTTGCCTTGTACGCTGAGCTACACCCACTAGACTTGCTGACCACCCCGGTTCTCCTATATCACATCATATCTCACTTCATGATAGAATATCATGTCGTCTCTTCTGCCAGTCTTGGCCCCCCGGCTTCCGGGCTGTCCGCCGGCGGTAGATGACAGGACTTATACAAAGGAGCACACTGAGGAGGAGTGGGAGAGTATGCGCGATGTCATTAGGAAGCTATATATCCGGGACAACCGAAAGCTGAACGAGACTATGGCAATCCTTCAGGCCAGATATGGTTTCTCAGCAACGTGAGTAGGATGCATGCATGTGGTCCCAGCAAGGTCTAAAAGCTGATTCGTCCTCAAAAGAGAACAGATGTTCAAGAAGCGTTTAAAGAAATGGAACTTGAGGAAACGTACATATCGAAAAGGTCAAACTGGCTCTTCGGCTTCCACTCCCTTGGATACTACTGAATGTTCTGGCGCGAGTACAGTCGACGAGCAAGGCTCATCCTCATCTTCAGCCTCTCCAGAGGAACACCAAGATGATCCAACTACGTCCATGGCGCTCATACAGCCATCGAATACTGGCCCGTACTCTGATTTGGAACAGGTTCTCGGCAGCGTCTTTAACTGGAGTCAATCCAAACTAGAAATCTTTCCTGTCATGTCAGATCCTATGTCTGAATACTTAGCGACTCCAAACTCACCCCCTATCCGAGACAGTCGTACAATGTACCGTATCTTCGAGCTCGTTTTCGACCTCTGGTTTCACGGCAAGGGTGACTTAGCTGGAATGGCTGCACGACGAGGGTTTTACGTGCTTGAATTTGTGTTGAGCGATGACCATCCCGACCTCATCTGGCACGTGCTTGATACTATCTACGATATGGTGGACCGAGGCCACCTTCGACTTTTGAGCCTTTTCTTGGATCATGCTACAGTGCTCGCAAAACGACAGCTGCCCGCTCAGCATCCGCTCCTTCTCATTCTCCAACAGCTTCGAAACTGTGATTATCAATCAGATGAGGGGAGGAAATACTTATGCCATTTGTTATGCCAAGCATGGCTACGGAATGTTGACCTCTTGGGCCAACATATAGAAACATCGGATGCTCATCGACTTTGGCTTTACGAGCAACTAATTTGGGATGGAAGAACACGTCTCAGGAGGGAAAGTGAACTTGGCAAGCGACAGAATGCTATGTATCAAGCCCTTGAAAGGATGGCCGAAGTACAGAAACAGACCTCATTCGCTGTCGATGCGGATCAATTACGAGTCGAAGCATTGCGACTCGAGTTTACTCAAATGGACGTTGGGGACAAGAGCAAGGCCGAGGAACTTGCCATCAACTTACTCGATCTGACCAGAACCGACTCAGGACCCAGATCCAACGATCGATTTCACGCATACGCATGCAAGATGTTGGCTCGAGTGCAGGAGTCGAGACAGGAATGGGAAACAGCCGAACAGAACTTACAACATGCCATCTCAAAGAGGGAGATGGCGCACGGTGCGAACAACAATCTGCGAGTCATCCGCGATATGTGGGTGTTGGCAGCGCATTACCAAAAGGCTGGGCGCCAAGCAGACGCCGACGGCATCACGGCTGACGCGTTATCGAGAGCCCAGAAATACCTGGAACAGGATGTTGAATAATCACAATCATCTTATTACCATTTCGGAGTTATGTGTATAAAATGGGGTGGTTTAGAGCAAAGCTATTAGGTTTTGGTTAGGCGTCATGGAATAAGATACAGGGGACATCGAGAATTGGCATATGATTCACTCATGAGTAATTCCCGCGGTAATTACTCAACGAGCTTTGATTCTGGGTTGTCACGAAAGAAACGCATAGCGATGATTAGGAGTATTTGCTATCTTCCTTTGAGAAGACATTGGTTGGAGTTCTAGTTTGAGATACCCACCGTTGAGAAACGAATTGAAGTTGAAGAAGTTGATTTGATTGGATCGCCACAGTAACACAGGCACCGCCACAATGACGTTGACACTTCCGCCCTGGGATAGTCGAGGAGGGCCTTGTTTCAACAACACTCACTACTCGCAATACAGACCAACCCTCCACCTGCAACTTGGCATTTGCTAGTGAAGAAAATTTTAGACCTTTCATTCATTAAAATCGTCTTCAATTTTATTATCGCTTGTAACGTTCTTCCAATCGCATCAAGTCATCATGGCTGCTGGGACCCCTCCGAACTACTGTAAGCTCCCATGATGACCCCACTACATGTGATTGTGCTATTGGATTGACTAGAGCTTTATGTAGATGCCATTCTCGAGGTCTCTGATACTGCAACCACTCAGCAAGTTCGAGATGCTTACAAGCGGTATGTCGCTGCCACTTTGTAATTTCGACTTGCGACACCACTAACACACAGTATCCAGGGCCGCTCTAAAGACGCATCCCGACCGAGTGTCTAATGACTCCCCAGAGCGAGCTGAACGAACACGCAAGTTCCAGCTCGTTAATGATGCTTACTACACCCTCTCTGACCCTGTGCGCCGTCGTGAGTACGATGCTCAGCGCAAACTCTTCAACACCAACACTCCCTCAGACCCCTTTGAGGACATTCCCGAGACAGAAACGGAGGGTGGCGCTGCGCCGCGACAGAGTCCCTACTCATGGGCATGGAATTTCTTCACCAATCAAGGTCAAGCTCCCGCTCAAGATCGTGAACAAACCGAGGATGCGCAATTTAGCGATGTTTTCGAGGAGATGATGCGCGAGGAGGGCATGGCAGAGGGCAGGGATAACCACCCTACAGGCAAGTTTTGGAGCATGCTGGGTGGTGTTAGCGGCGGCGCTCTAGGGTTTATCGTCGCCAATGTGCCAGGTCTTGTCGCCGGAGCTGTAGCGGGAAATAGACTGGGAGCTGTCCGCGATGCGAAGGGTAAGAGCGTGTACTCAGTGTTTCAGGAGCTTCCCCAGGATGACAAGTCAAGGCTGCTCAGCCAGTTGGCTGCCAAGGTCTTCAGTCACGCTGTTGGTATTTAAAGTGGAAAAATTGGGTTTAAGGCTGGGTTTATTGGGCGCTCTCGGAGTTGGGTCAGTCTTGGCAAGCAAACGATTCGAATGAGCCGGTGGCAATTGATACCTAGGTAGTTTCTCAGCAATACACGAATAGCAGTCAATAAATATATAGATTCAGTGCGGATATCACCTTATTAAGAGACTGATATCATCAAGTCATCAATCGCATCAACAATTTGAGGAACTCGAACAATAGTACTGGATCTTTTTGGAGGCCTGCCATTGAAAAGAATTCTACTTACAGTGTGTTCATCGACTTGAGTAAACACAAATCATAAGGGCAGAAATATCTCCATTATGTAGCTCGGATGACTCAGAGTTTGTCTCGGTCAAGAATAGAATCTGCTGTACGTTAAATTGACACAGTCCTGAAATGGTAGGTAGGTGTACTGACAGTCAAAGAGATGATAGAGAAGAATGACCAAACAACTGAAAGTATGGACCAACACGAGCAGCTTAATAATGTAGGACTTAATTTTCCAAGATGAAATACCAACCCAGTTGCCCATTTCTCTGCCAAGCTTTGGGTGCTTGAGAAATTTCGAGAACGTCGAGTATTGAAGCACCTTTCTAACTGAGCCAATTTCAGGTGAAATCACTCCATCTGACTACAGGCGTTAAACTCCAAGTCCGGACCTACCCAACAGTAAATGACGGTCAATTTGTCAATTTCCTGGCTGGGCTTGCGAAAGTCGCAGCAATGAATAGCTATGAGGATTAGAGGTGAATGCTGTGTACTCGCCATCAGACATCTCCAAGGTTAGAGGCCAAGAAATTAGGATATATGATCATACCATAAAGTCACCGTTTCTTGTTGTAATGCTCAGGCAAACTTGCTATGAGGCCTTAGGCCTTAATTGACTATCGACAATGTCCTCTTGGAGAGAACCTCAGATCCACTCAAGAAGATGTTGCTACGTTGTCTAGAAAAGTCTCTGTTATTTCATTTGAACACGACCAATTTAGACTCACTTACTGCACCCTTCTTTCTAGATGAAGCTGATTCGTATATCTGTAAGACGACGTACATTGGCCAATATCCATGAGAAAGCAATGTTCTCTTCACGATTGAACTTTCCAGTACTAGTAGCCTTGCAGAGTTCTGAAGCGCCCCGATTGCCACGTCTATAACGTTGATAGACTAACACAGTCAAAAACAGTTGAAACATCACTCTTTTGCAGGCTCAAGTTTGTGTATACCATCTGTTGGGGACCTAAAAAAGACCAACAATATATTTCGTTCAAGCTTTTCCACAATCTTTAAACGCAGTATGTCCTGTGGTAGTTCGACAACCTCAACTTATGGCCTTAGAGCGGCCTATTATCCTATAAAACACATCACTTCTAGTCCAATGCACCATCATGCGCCTCAAGTGCTCCGTAAAAAGTCTTGACAAGCTTGTTAACATTGATGGAGGATGGTAAAGTGCCATGAAGAAATACACATACATTTTTGTATGACCCAAGCTCAGAATCCCAACATTTCTTCCAACAACCACGACGTCTTGGTTCAGCGAGCAGTAAGACATTCTCAGTCTTATTCGAAGACCCATTTCAGGCTATTGAGATCTGCCCGAAGTAACTAAGACCTTCATAACCTATCTTCGGGGAGGGGGCTGGAAGCCAGGAGGTGGGGGACCGCCAGGGTTGAAGCCGGGAGGAGGGAACTGAGCGCCTCCAGGGAAACCAGCTGGAGGAGGAAAGTTCCCAGGGAAGCCAGGAGGAGGGGCTTGAAGACGGTTAGAAACCTTTTGAGGATATCGGGATCGCATAAACTCACCACCACGTCCTGGGAAACCAGGAGCACCAGGGAAACCGGGGAAACCAGGCGGAGGAGCACCACCAACGCCAGCAGCAGGACCCTAATGGTTATTAGCAATCAATAGAGTATCTTTAGGGAAGAAGGAACACGTACAGCCAGGGAGGGAGGGGCAGCTCCTCGTCCAGCAGGACGAGCAACACCAGGGCCAGCGGCCAAGGCAGAAGGAATTCCACCAGGAACACTCTTGCCTAGTCGAGCACTGGGATCGGCGGGAGGAGGCGATTCCACCGAGAGAGAGATTATGTGAGCGCCTCGAACGATCGTGAGGCCAAGAGTTCGCTTCTCCTCAGACTCGATAGTCTGGGTAGCTGAACCACTTGCGCCAGGGGCGGTGGGCTTGTTTTGCTTGCGCTTTACGCGTCGAAATTCTTCCGTATCTGCAAGTACAAGGTTCATGTGCTAGATTCCAGTCAGCCTTAATCCAAATGATGATGGTAGGAGAGCAAGTTGTACCTTATCAAAAGCAAGCATCTGACCAGTCATTGCCCTTCCATCATTAAGAGTAACCCGCATCCGCCAGTTGATCTGTTCCATCCAAGTCAGCTTGATCGAATCATCGAAGGGGTATGCTATTGAAATCGCATGCGTGTCCGGGTATACGTACGTAACCGGCCTGGGAAAGAGAACTGATTAGCATATGGACATCAAGTAGCTCGAGACGCGTGAGAGTAAGGCCGGAGACGTACCATCTTTCCTTGTTTGTTCGACATTTTAGCGGTGTTTTGAGAGCGTGCTAGTGCAATTTCTCTGTGGTTCAAAAATTGATGTTAGACCGCGGTGTACTGGCGCGCGATCGTAACAACCTTCAATGCCTGGAGCTCTGAAGGTGAGTTATGAGGTCCAAAATCTGCGGAGCCTGATGCGGAAGGCTGAAAGGTACACCGACAAAGTACCGCCTGACGCTAGGCTATTTTAGTCCAAGACTGACCCACTTCGCCCACCTGCTCGCTTAAGGGCAGAGAAACCCTCAGGAAATTTGCAGCTCACAAAATCTGAAAACTATTCCTGCAACCTTCGCGATCTTCGACAACCCCATCACCAGGTCGACTAATAACAGCAGCCATGGCTTCCGAGAAGGCAAACAACCCCATGCGGGAGCTGAAGATTCAGAAGCTCGTTCTGAACATCTCCGTCGGAGAGTCTGGTGACAGACTTACCCGTGCCGCCAAGGTGCTGGAGCAGCTTTCTGGTCAGACCCCCGTCTACAGTGAGTTTCCAATATTGAACATGGCGATGCAATTCATCTGACTGAATTTCTTAAAGGCAAGGCCCGTTACACCGTCCGAACTTTCGGTATCCGACGTAACGAAAAGATTGCTGTCCACGTTACCGTCCGAGGTCCCAAGGTAAATTTAACAGCAATATTTGGAAATGGTGAGGGCGAAGATGCTAACATCTACAAGGCCGAGGAGATTCTTGAGCGTGGTCTCAAGGTCAAGGAGTACGAACTCCGCAAGCGCAACTTCTCCGAGACTGGCAACTTCGGCTTCGGTATCAGCGAGCACATCGATCTCGGTATCAAGTACGACCCCTCTATCGGTATCTACGGCATGGACTTCTACTGCTGCATGACCCGACCTGGTGAGCGCGTCACCCGCCGCCGCCGAACCAAGACTCGCATTGGTGCCAGCCACCGCATCAAGCGCGAGGAGACTGTCAAGTGGTTCAAGTCTCGTTTCGACGGCATTGTCCGATAATCGGTTGGAAAAATGGTTATTTGAATTTACGGATGGTCACGGCGAACATTAAGGGGAAAACTCACATGGGACATGTATTTTCTGTTGCCTTTGCTGCATCAGCTTGACTTGAAATTTTCAGTCGAGCCACGGCCTGAGAGACCGACCGGCATCCTGCCGGCTTTCCGATATTCACTATGAATGTGACATATGCCATCAATCGTCAGATCATTGGTACTTTGTGCAATTGGCCTCTCGTCTGTTTGCGTCTACGTGAGACGTTATAAACATGTCCTTTGGGGACTTTGATGCATCATTCCTTGCATGATTTTATTTCCCCCTTCGGGGGCAGTGCTATCATACCAATATGTGATTGTGTGGTTCTGAATGACTTGCAGTGATGTATGTTTATAGATTTGTAGCTGCCTGTCAACTTTGTGCTCACCCTGACTGGCCGTCACAGAGCTCAGATACTTTCTCTGCTAACGTCGTCTGATGCCAGTATTTGTTTAGCTGCATCAGTGATCCAAGTTGGGTTGACAATGTCAACTCTGTGCTTCTGTGATTCATGACTCTGCTAATCTTTTTCAAGTCATCACCTGCGCACAGCAGGTGGACAGGCAACTGCACCCTACAATTTGGTTATAAGTCACCGGCTCTCAATTTGCAAGATCATTCTATTTCTTACATCTAACAGATCGATATCATGACCATTGCCCAAGTTATTATAACGGATTGATCTATTGCTATTGGTCCCATGGTTATATCCATGGTGATTCTGCACCGGTGCTCATATAAGCTAGACTCTTGCCATCCTTTTGCACACACAGTAAGTAAATCTTAACTGCCAATGGTCAAGAACTTAGGGAGCTGAGATTACGTATCTGTAGAAATTAGATGGAAGAGGCCAATGAATATTTCATGGGTCAATTGTCCTATTGCGGATGCACCCCAGATTAACGGCATCTAATATCTTGGGGCACTTGAGACATCCATCCACAAGAATAATGGAAGGCTTCAATGGCCAGGCAGACTTGAGGCGAAAATTCTTCAGCGCAAGGCTACGAGAACAAAAGCGTTCTCTGATTATCAGACACCAGAGCTTGCCTGATCAATTACGGGCAATATGTTGGCTCGAATCATTGACATGGCCTTGATTCTCCAGCGCTTGTGTGTTTCATTTTTGCTGCTCCGTAGCCGGGTTAGCTTGAGGCCCCACAGCGAAAATCACAGCTTGCTGGATCCAAGCTTGGGGAGGTCAGAAAACTTCAGTTATTGACCATAAGTGACAAAAATACTTAGGTAAAGCTTGAGATATTGTAGGACAGATTTAGTAGACCATTTGACTAGTTTATTTCAGCATCCTAGTTCAAGGTCCTATGACTTTTTGATCCGTAAGGGCCAAGCTCCATGAAGCATCTTGGTCTTGATCACTGTCCAGAACTTTTTGCGACCACATTTCTCAGGCACTAACTAATGGCACTTACCCGGGTAATACCGATCATTCGGCGGTACGGGAGTTGGTTGAGACGTAATAAGTCGACTAGTGAGTACAATGAAAGTTATTGGAGATCTAGAGATCTAAGATCGGATCAATTGATGAGCCAGAAAATGATATAATAGCAATTGGCATTCTCAAATCTATTCCAGACTGTCATCAATCTCATAGATTGTGTCGGACGTCAGCTCGGTGGGCGAAATGGAGCTCCGAAATTCAAGCGGGTAGAAAAACAAGCTAGGAAATTGTTAAGGCTGCTTCGGAATATCCAGGCAAAACCGCGCACTGGATTTTGATTGGGCCATCGGAGGAGCTGAACCCCACTCTATCCCTCAGACAGACTCTGCTCTCCATCACCATCCTCCTCAAAAACCTCCATTTGCTCTCCTGTAAAGGCAGCACCGCACTCCCCAATCTCCCCTCCTCCCAATTGCACCCGGCTGCAATTGCTCTCCTTTCATTCTCCAAACCTCCCATATACCTCTAATATGTTCCGGAACGCCCTTCGACAGTCGACGCGCGCCGTCGGCGCCGTCTCTGCTGCTGGCAGGGTCGCCGCGGTAAGTCAAAACGTGCTCTCCCGAGTCCCCGAATCGACGATGCCATCGACCAGCACCCCAAATATCGTGCATCCATCGACAACCCATCGAAAGAGCTCAATTGAGCAGTTGGATTTTGCTTTTCAGTCTTGCATGAGCTTTTTTGAGCTATTTGAGGGCGCTGTCCGGTCGAGGACTTTTTCGGGCTTCGGCTAACTTGTTTTTCACCTCCAGGTCCGAAATGCCGCACCCGCCTCCATCAACGCTGCCCGATTCTACGCCTCCGACGCCAAGGCCACACCTACTGAGGTCTCTTCCATCCTCGAGCAGCGAATTCGTGGTGTCCAGGAGGAGTCCGGTCTCGCTGAGACTGGCCGTGTCCTCTCCGTCGGGTATGTGGATCTTTACTGGGAACGACCGGAGCAAGGCGCAGGCGGTGCATGATGGTTTCACCAACAACACCACACTGCCAACGGCCCGGGCGTCCAGGAAGGACCCAATTGAGGTGAAATCAGTACTAATATTAAACTTACAGTGATGGTATCGCCCGTGTCCACGGTATGGCCAACGTTCAGGCTGAGGAGCTTGTCGAGTACGTACTGAGCAAAATATGGAGCAACTCCGTCATGCATCATATAGCTAATAATGTGACAGGTTCGCCTCCGGTGTCAAGGGAATGTGCATGAACCTCGAGGCCGGCCAGGTCGGTGTTGTGTTGTTCGGTTCTGATCGTCTCGTCAAGGAGGGTGAGACTGTCAAGCGTACCGGCGAGATTGTAAACATGTCTTGAATATCCTTGACTATTGAGTTTAAAACTAACATATCACTAGGTTGATGTCCCTGTCGGCCCTGAGATGCTTGGCCGTGTTGTCGACGCTCTCGGCAACCCCATTGATGGCAAGGGTCCCATCAACACCAAGGAGAAGCGTCGTGCTCAGCTCAAGGCTCCCGGTATTCTGCCCCGAAAGTCCGTCAACGAGCCCGTCCAGACTGGTCTTAAGTCCATCGACGCCATGGTTCCCATCGGCCGAGGCCAGCGTGAGTTGATCATTGGTGACCGTCAGACCGGTAAGACTGCCGTTGGTCTTGACACCATCCTCAACCAGAAGCGATGGAACGATGGTCAGGATGAGAAGAAGAAGCTCTACTGTATCTACGTCGCTGTCGGTCAGAAGCGATCCACCGTCGCTCAGCTTGTCAAGACTCTCGAAGAGAACGACGCCATGAAGTACTCCATTGTCGTCGCTGCCACTGCCTCCGAGGCCGCTCCTCTTCAGTACCTTGCTCCTTTCACTGGTGCCTCCATTGGTAAGTTTTTGACTCCTTCCCTCCGTGTCACAATATTTTCCAGTCGCATATCCACATGCTCCTATCAAGTTTCTATACTACTACACCTACGCATTCGCAATTGATTCAACACCGACTCAATTGACTTATTTTCTTCCGCTTGTTGAGCATCATTACTAACTGACTCTTCTCTCTAAGGCGAGTGGTTCCGTGATAATGGCAAGCACTCTCTCGTCATCTACGACGATCTTTCCAAGCAGGCTGTTGCCTACCGACAGATGTCTCTGCTTCTCCGACGTCCCCCTGGACGTGAGGCTTACCCCGGTGACGTTTTCTACCTCCACTCTCGTCTGCTCGAGCGTGCCGCCAAGATGAACGACAAGCTCGGTGGTGGTTCCATGACTGCTCTTCCCGTCATTGAGACCCAGGGTGGTGATGTCTCTGCCTACATTCCCACCAACGTTATTTCCATCACTGATGGTCAGATCTTCCTGGAGGCTGAGCTGTTCTACAAGGGTATCCGACCTGCCATCAACGTCGGTCTCTCCGTCTCTCGTGTCGGTTCCGCTGCCCAGGTCAAGGCCATGAAGCAGGTTGCTGGTTCTCTGAAGCTTTTCTTGGCCCAGTACCGTGAGGTCGCTGCCTTCGCTCAGTTCGGTTCCGATTTGGATGCCGCTACCAAGCAGACCCTCAACCGTGGTGAGCGTGTAAGTTGATAATCTTGATTCTCTGGTAATACATAAAGATACTAATCATTTTTCCAGCTTACTGAGCTTTTAAAACAAAAGCAGTATAACCCCTTCCCTGTTAACCACATGGTTCCTCTCATCTTTGCCGGTGTCAACGGATATCTTGACTCTGTCCCCGTCAACAAGATTCTCCAGTGGGAATCTGACTTCTTGGCTCATCTCCAGACCAACGAGTCTGAGCTCCTTGCCACCATTGACAAGGAGGGTTCTATCTCTAAGGACACCGAGGCCAAGCTCCGTGACATCACCCAGACCTTCGTCAAGAGCTTCCTCGGTTAAATATAATCAAAAGCAACTTGCGCGGAGAATAACAGGGGCCTTTGGGGATGTCACTGTCTATACCGAATATTTGTTGTCGTTTTTCTCTCTCGGGCGGAGGGATCATGTCGAGGGGTCGCGCCTGGATGGAGCGACGGGAATGAGTTGAGGGAGATTCGCCCGTCGTATTGCCACTTGTAAAATAGAGCACATTACTCAATGAATGCCCTCGATTCCTTTTGTTCTTGAATTCCCTAAAGTTAATACTGCACTGCTCAGTTCCGTCTTGAGTGTATGTGAAACATCGACCCTCGTAACCAAGTGATTAGGACATTTATTTAATGTTTGACTTAACGTTTAGGTAAGATACTCTATCCTTTGGCCGAGATTACTGATAAATTTTAAAACTTTAGGCAATTTATGAAAGATTATCCTATGATTAGTTCCGTCTGTCCTTTTGGTAGCTCTAGGGGCAGAGCAGCTGAGACCAGTTCTCCGTTGTGCTTGTTGACTAGCTACTAAGTCGGAAAGCTATTGTAGTGATTGTTCGCGCCAGCACTGGCCTCATCCTTCCCTCAACTCTGTTCCATAGCTGTGCTATTCGAGTTAATGATTGTTTGGTTTTTACGCCCTGCTACAATGCGCAAGTTTTCTCTTAACTTGGATATCCCAAACTTGGTGCTTCGGTAAAATATCTACCCTTAGATAAACTTCTCCTGTACAGTACAATGCAGGAAACAATATTATCTAAATTTTTAAGCCAATAGTGTTTGGTACTACTATGCTATAGAATAAAATTAATTTCCTAACCCTGAGAGAGATATCTTAAACTTCTCGAGGTAAATTAGGTAGCAGGTCGCGGCTTGCGGTTCACTATACCTCAGGGTATTAGAGAACTCAAGGCTCTCAATTAGGGTGCGGAAATAAACTAATTAAAGACTATACTAAGTTTACCCTAAATTATCCTAAACTTGCCTAAGTATTGTTGTCATTTAGGGTTAAGGTCTTACACCTCCCCTAGCACTATCATATACGCTACTCCATGTAGACTCAATTTAGCTGTTATTCAAAAGACTCCAGGATGCTCGATGAAGCTTCTATATGATAGCTCGAGCCTTGAGGGGGCTTAATCGAAGTTAAGGAAGCTGGATTGGACACCTTCCCTCGTCGTAAGTTAAAGTGACAACGGTTCAACTTCAACTCGGAAACATAAAAGTTAAGGAGAGGCTTGAGTTCTGTATATACAAACAGAAGGGGTATAAGAGAACCAGCTGCACATACGGCCCTTAGAGCTACAGTGATCTTGTGAATGATAAGTTGGAGCAAAGTGCCAGGTTTCGGGAATGGTATATGATATGATCTATCGCCCGAGACGAAAGCGTGCGGCCTGGCAATGAAAACAAGGATGGCCTCTTTGATGATATCCTGACTTATTTTGCTTAGTGAGGTGGGAAGTGCGGTTTGTAGAATGCCCCTGGGTGAGTGCCCAGAAATTTGTGGTTTGCCAGTTGCACGTAGCTGTTTAAACACTCTGACACTGTCCATTTGATCTCACTACTATACATTGACTTTTCCATGCAATGAATATCCATTCTCAGTCTATTCTTAAGGCATATTACTTTCGAACAGTGTTTTCTGCTATTCACCTTAACCTCTGATACCAGCCCATTCTCCCCATCCCTCTTCATCTTACGCTTTGTTCTCAAGTTGTCCTCGAGACTGGACGCTCTACACCTATCACAAGCACACAAACGACGTTTCTGCACTTCAGAAAGCTACCGAGCGAGCTCCGATGCAAGATTTGGGAATATTCCTGTCGAAATGAGTCGAGAATCTTCCTTCCAACACGGAATAATGATTATGGTAAGAAACCCAGATGTCTGGAAGTCATTTTCAATCATGAATTGCCTTCGAGTCGCTAAGTATGCTGTGAGGCTCGCTAAGCGTCCCAATCTCAAGAAATCTTTCATTTTTGGCGCCTCGGACACAACACAAAAGGCCCTTTGGTTTGGAGCCGCCAATTGAGGGCTCATCTTGGAGCGTCCAAATACGTAGGATCTTGAATCAGGGGGATAAAAATAAACTAGCCAAAGGGTCTTCTAAGTTTACCCTGAAATTCCTAAACTTACTTTAGGAGTTTTGTTACTTAGTATTAATGTCTTAAGTTTCTTGCCATCCTCCAGGCTCAGCACTGTTTGCTCGATTGTTGCCTTCAGTGTCTGAGTCTATGTACTCAGTGTCATTACCAGAGTCAGAGTGTGACTTCGAAACAGAAAAGAAAAGCAACTAAAAACACAGGTTTAGTTTTCACAGCCAAAATGCTTGAGAGGAGTGAAAAAAAGAAACCATTACCTGTAAGTGATGTTCTGTTAACGACTGAAAGCCGTAGTGACATTTGACAGGGTTTGACACCTGACAACTTCGGAGCTGAGGTTGATGAAAAGGAGAGAAAGTAAGCAGTAACAGAATGATCATGAAGGGGTTTTATATCCGATCGATGCTGGCACTCTAGCCATCTAATTGAAAGCTTCGGGAAGTAGGTTGATAGAAAAGAGAGAAAGTAAGAAGCGAAAGAATGGCCAGGAAGGGGTCTTATATCCTTATAATGTCGACGCTGTCAAAGGCAGCGGCAGTGAATCACTACCACGTTGGAAACAAGTTTTAAAAATCAATTCAATCCATTAAATCAACACCTCTTACTTCGAACATAAACATATACCAACAATCAATTATCTACTTAAGTACATCTGCCGAAAGCTTGCCGCCTAATAAGAATATTATCTTCGCGACTTCTTGGCGGCCGTGGACAACGAGAATTCTACTGACGAGGATAAAAAAATGGTCGATAAGTATTGCTGTGCAGCATTAGGGACTAGGAGACCGACCTACAGTTCGAAAAGTGTGTCCAAGCAACAATGCAACGTTTGGAGAGACAACATGTTATGGAATAATGTTGATCAATCCTCTGCTCCTATTTCTTTTACCCTCTGAGGCTATCCGCTTTCTGAATTAACTCCTTTGATCCCCCAGGCTTAGACATTTCCTGCTTGGTAAGTTTATTAGCCTCCGTAATGCAGTTGTAGAAAGATTTTTTTTCGTTCCTTCTGGCAACTGAGGCATTTCGCAAGCCGATTAACCGTGCAGCTGAAAAATTAGTTAATAAGAAAATGCGAAAGCTCAGACCTGGAAATCGTTAATTATATGGTCTTTATTAGTCTGTGATCATTCTTGTTGATAAACACCCGTAACCCAAAGCTCTCATAAGAGTGACATCATAAGCTGTAACACCAAGCAGGCAATACCTCATCGATTTCGATCGATTAGAATCCGGTCAAATAATGCCATCCGATTGTCTTTTTCATTTCTCAAAGCCACATAATTTTATATATTTTCCTTCCTCTATCAAGCTGCGAGGACTTGTGCAAAACTGATCTGATCTGGCCAACCCCCGCGACTCACAAATTCGTCTCACTTCCCTGCAACGTCACAGCCTCAACTTCCGTTCTCTCATCACCTTATTCTCTTGCGATGTCGGCTCAAGATTCTGGCCCCAAAATGTCTGCTGCTACAAAAGACGTTCTTTCTAAGGTGCGGCGCATGATTCCGCCAATGCTAGAGAAGTTTCACAAGGGTTAGTTGCCAAAAGCATTCATGCTGAGTGATGGAAGGCTGATACGAGAACAGGCCAGTTGGGTAGAGTCGCCGTCATCGGCGGCAGCGAAAATTATACAGGCGCACCCTACTTCTCGGCCATGGCGAGCGCAAGACTGGGGTCTGATCTGGTATGATACACTCTTGTTTCTTCTCAATGATAAAAGTCTGGCTAATTATGTCTTTCACATGTAGTCTCATGTAATTTGTACACCCGCCGCTGCGACTGTTATCAAGTCATACTCGCCAAACCTCATGGTCCACCCGCTGATGCGACAGAGTGAAAACGCCAAAAAAGAGCAGGAACCCGCTGCTTGGAACGCTTCCAAAGAATCCGAGTCCAATGCTGACCATATTGCGGCTCAAATCAAAGACTTACTGCCCCGGCTCCATGTCCTAGTTATCGGGCCTGGTCTGGGCCGTGATCCTCTGATGCATGCCACTGTCGCCCGTGTTATCCGCGCTGCCCGTGAGCAAGAGCTTCCCATTGTGTTGGACGCCGATGCTTTGGCGATCGTGCACACACAACCGGAGCTGGTTAGTGGTTACGATGGCGCTGTACTGACACCCAACGTTGTCGAATTTGGCAAACTGTGCGACGCACTCAAAGTCAAGGTTGATGACAATGCACCTGAGACCGCTCGCGTCGAGGCTCTGGCCAAGACTCTCAAGGGCGTGACAGTGGTTCAGAAAGGTGCAAAGGACTATATCTCCAACGGTGAAACGACATTGACTGTGGATCTTGAAGGCGGTAAGAAGAGGAGCGGTGGACAGGGAGACACTCTGACTGGTTCTATTGCCACTTTTCTGGGATGGAGAAGGGCCTACCTCGACCGTCTTTGGGATGTCGGCAAGGATCCTATCGGAGAGCATGAGTTGGTCGGACTTGCAGCCTTCGGTGGTTCTGCCATCACGAGAGTATGTCTTTCACGTCCTTTGATTCAAAAGCGCAAACCCGGGACAACTGGCTGCCATCATCTTCTAAGCTCCTAGCTTCGAAGAGTAGTCCTAAATTCTATAATTACCAGAACATCGTACTAATAATGTCTCTTAGGAATGCTCTCGCTTAGCTTTTTCCAAGAAGGGTCGCAGTCTACAGGCAAGCGACTTGACTGACGAGGTTCACATTTCGTTTCTCAACATCTTTGGCGAGGACGATGAGGTAGACGAGTACAAGCTGTAACGATGACTACAGCCCATTTATAGAGATGACCTAGCTCCTAATATACGACTTATGTAATGTGATGATGTATAACATGTATATTGTTGCCTGTGAGTAATGTTGCCCCATTGGTGCGAAATTCCCTAGCAAGCAATAGTAGCTATAGTCCAGATTAAGCACTAATGCCTTTGAAACATATTATTATCCTGGATCTACCTAGTAGTTGGTATCTTTGAGCGAAGTTGGTACCATTCAATATCAACTTGTCAACTCAGCTAGTAAAGGTATAGCTAACAATATGCTCTTAGGGTACTCAAATGTTGACAGAGTATAAGATAATCACCCATGCCTAGAGAACACATTGTCACTCCTGCTGAGTGGAATCATAACAACATGATGCGACCCGTTAAAGACTGAGATTGGTGCCCTAATCTGGCCTGCCTTCGACATTGAAGAGCTTGACCCTCAGAACGCTTTTAGAATCCGGACCACCAATTCGGGAGAAGCTCACCGTCAACTATGTTAAGGCCAATGGTGTTGATAAATCCAAATCAATCTCTGCTAATGATTGGCTGTAGCTCGGAAAATGTGTCTTGGTAAAAGAACGTAGAGAACATTGGAAGTGTCGGATAAATACATCTAATGATCTTCAAGAACGAACAGTGATCCTAAAGATCACTGCAACTTTTGGTGACATTACCATCAGGGTTCTAGAGGTTATCCGGATCCTAAAAATTTCATTCCGCTATTCATGGTGCTGTTGCGATAGACTCGGAGACGGCTTTCACCTGGTTCAGCCAAGTTGTATAGTTATCTCGCTGGACGATGACACTCTCATCCCCCGAGGTTCTCACCCCTCCTGACTATGGTGTTCCACGCATATTATATATCATATGAAGCCGAAATGCAGTTGGTGACCAACAGTGCTTGCCTCACAAACATATTAGCTCCACAAACTTATACGCCAAAAGAAAAACGCAAAGTAAGGATACATGAACAGCAGACAGTTGATTCTCATCTTACCGCCCTTTCCTAAGTCATCAGGAAAGAACAGCTATACCACACCACACCACATTAACACTCGCCAGAGCCCACCCAAGCTGACTTTGTTCAACCTTAATGAGGAACATGTACCGGAACAGCATGTTCATCAAATGACCAAACGAGGCACTAATATCCGCGGATTTCATTATTGGAAGCATGTCAATTGCCCTGCGTCAATTCTCACTACGCAACTCTTGCATCCACGATAACTGTGTTACCCAGGTGAGGTCAACAAAAGAAATTTTAGTATTCTGTGAATTAAGACAATCGAACTCTCTCAACAAGGTTATACCATAAGAGAACCATTTTTACTCCCTAAGTCTTTGAGAAAACTTATGTTCCTGGTATCACATCGTTATTCCTGCAAAAAGCCCAGACGAAATCTCAAGGGTGGCCGATTCCATCGCGAAGGGGCCACAACCTCCACAGCCTCAAATTCTGGCTTACCATGGTAACAATCAGTTGGCCATGAATCTCGAAGGTGTGGCCGGATTCGTCCCCATTCACACAGGTCATCATCGTATTCGATGTTCATGCTATCATCGTCCTTGACTTTGGTAAATCTAACATCCATATCAGGCAGAGGCAGGTGTCTCATGACAAACATAACCCTCTTACAATCTAGAAATATTTCCCAAATAACTACTATTGCCTCCCCCACAAAGGTTTCAACTCCATCAAGCCAGTCCACTGCTACATTCTGGACATCTGGTATGTCACTGCCAGGAACTTGCCATGCGGAAATACTACGCCTATTCTAGTAGAGAATGTCTATGGGCGGCAAGAGCCAAAGGATTTTGTATACTCTGTTGTTCTGGCCGAATAACTGCAAGGCTTCGGTTTGAAACAATGCCTGAGACTCGCGACACACTTGGGCCGAAGCTGGAGGTTTGTGGGAAAAGGTGAAATGTAACCATATGTTCAGAAACTGTGACATGGGAACCAATCGAAAGATTCTTGTCTTTCGAAAAGGAAATCTCCAGATCACTGTTCGCAACTCAACAGGAAGTTCTTTGAACTTGTGAAATGTGGTGGTCACGCTGCTTGTGGCATCAATCTCTTTGCTTGGTTCGCCAAGCTCAGCCTTGAGATACAATAACCGGTGTCGTATCAACTAAGTTAGTATATCATCTTTTGTAAGATAATACTAGTCGTACCATTTTGAGAAGTGAGGTTTACATCGACTGTTCCAGCTACTCTCGGTAGGAGCGAGTGAAGCTTCTGGAATGGAGATGTCACCACGTCGTAGATGTTGGAGCCCAGTGACTGGGCTGGTGCTGACAGTGAGTGTAGTTTGTTTTTGGAGAGAAGCGTCAGAGCAAATGAGCGGCTGTCGATTGGGTATTATGCGCCAAGTAGAAAGAATGCACCGACGCCCAAAGGCGCAAACATTGAGGTTCAGGCTGAGAAGAAGCAATGATGTGGTTGAGAAGACCAAGAGTTACACAAACTGCCGCGCCCAAAGGTAAAATGGTGAAAATCAAGGTAATATACGGGTTTTGGAACGCTGGGTTCGAACGGCAAGTTGGCAAGTGCAGTTGTGGGGATTGGGAGAACTCGGACAGTCACGCAACTCGGTTGGGAACAGTCAACTACCTCACTCGCCTAGAAGATACTCCGATGGTGAGTTATCTAAGAACTAATAAGTAACTCAAGTAATTATACCATAGCTAAAGGGGACATATAAGCTAAGTTACGGAGCCATCTTTAGGTAAAGCCTGGTTCCAATATAGGCTCTCCTATATAAGCAAACCTCTTTATTGTCTTGTTGCGTTTGAAAATAGAACGAGTGATATTTTGATATAGCATTATCCTTTCCCTTCAACCCTGGAAGAACAATAATGTTCTTATAAAAGGGCCAGGCAACCAGTCAAATATTGAGTATCTTTGCCCTACAACTCAGTTCAGTGATGCTTCAGTTTCTAACTCCATATCATATCTGGCCATTCACATCAAAAGACACTCAGCAGAGAAAACAGTCGTGAAACAAGCATTGAACAGTTTCCTAAAATAAAAGAGTGGCCGTGTATTCTCCTGCGCAAACAATACGCCAGTGCAGCAGGTATCCGCTCGAGGACGAATCACAATAAACGGGTGCTTGAGCGACAGACGGCTGACAGCTGTTGGCGGTCCTCACAGTCAGACGAAAACTCTTTATGATTCATATTATCGTGCCTCATTTCGATACTGTTCTAAATTCCGTGCGACTCAAACCTCACACAAATGTGTTATTGTGCATCCTCGTGGTGTTATCTTCGCACGGTTGGTGCGCTTTTCCATGCGCTCACCTGCTTTCAGCTAGGAAGCTCTCTCTCAGTTAGTGCTCAATAATCCTGGCTTTTTCTTTCTTTTTATTGCAACACCAGTCGCCATGGAGCATGTCTCCATAGATGGGCGGCGCAGGAACAAAACCTCAGTACCAGTTCTGAATCCGTCGCGCAAGCCAGAGACAGATGTGGCGACCTTCCTTCGACCTGCTTCACCTCCCAAGAGTAATCCATGGGCGCCGGCCAAAAAGGTCCCGATCAATTCTCTCGCAGACCCGTATCCGCCTCTCCCCAAACCCCAAGTACCATGGTCGCCTGTCAAGACACCTACTGCTGACATCTCGAGGGCTTCTTCTCTTTCACCAACTAAAAAGAGATTCAAAGATGATATAGCATCAGGTCCTCTTGCACCTGGATCAAACTCTCCTTCCTCCATCACGTCCTCCTCGTCTCGTCATATATTTGAGGCTGCAGCGCCACGAGCGACTGCAAAGTGAGCTGCCTCCTTTCTGTTTTCTTTTTGTAACTAACAGCTGACCGCCACTAGTCTTTGGAGATGCCCGATCGGTGCTGATGTGGTAGTACGGTCAGGGAACTTAAGCTTTCGAGTCCATCGCAACATTGTGGTACCCCAGTCAGGCTGGTTCCGTGATAACCTGCCACCGCCAAACCTGGTAAGTGTCTTCTCTTCCGACCCGCCTGTAATCAAGCGAACTGACAGCTTCAGGATGGGTCACCGGTCGTGGTAAACATAAGCTTCGCTCCTGAAACAGTCGCTCACTGTTTACGTTACATCTACACCAATAGTACGTGCTTGGCTTTTATACACATGGAAGAAGAAGCCGGGACTGAAATGAGATACAGAAGTTGAGATCTGCGATATCGATAGCCAGAAGCCCTGGAATGTCGAACATATACCCCGTTGTATTTTGGCGTATACCACGGCTGTATATTTGCGTATGGCCAGAATGGCGAGCCTTCTTCTTCGCATGGTCGAGAATACTTCAACTGAACTCGGAGCTCTGATACAGAGAGACCATACCTATGAAAAAATGGACTGCTCCGAATGGGTCCATTTTTCGTGGCACTACCAGAGTGCATTGGATATCATCATTCGGGGACAGCCTCAAAAGCTGATGGTGCCCATGAGACTAGCTATGGCAAGCATCCTTGATGCTGTGCTCTTTTGGGTGGTGCGGCATCCTCTTTTTGCCAAAGAGCTTAAAGCGTCGTGGCAAAGGATGTTGCAAAGTAGTATGCATGACATTGCTGAGTACAAGCAACTGTGCAGGAGCACCCCCATATTCAATAGTCCATTGCCAGGTGAGTTGGCATTGATGAAGCTATTCGAAGAAACAAAACCAGGAAAGGAATCAGAACCTACAAAGTCAGTAGGGACACAAACAGAGGATAGTTCGTCGGATAAAGATTTGGAAAAAGATCAAAGGAATGGTTTGCCCTCCGCGCGTCGCGAGAGACGCGGTTCGCTATAATTTTCGATCCATCGCTTGCTTGAGGATACCATGGCTGGCTACTACATGGGATGACGTGAGGATAAGGCGACACGATGATCTTTTATTTTTGGGGTTCTGGCTACGGCGAGCTATGTTGTAGATAAGAGTTAGAGCTGTTGATACAAGTTGATGGATATCTTAGCTATTTGTACCAAAAAAAAATAAAGGCTGGTTGTTGGCAATGCTTTACGAAGATTGAGTGGGAGGCTCAAGAACAACACCAGTTGCAGATACCTTAGTCGCGGGCTTGTCCGTTGATAATAAGCACTAGGCAGCTCGTGGCCTGGCGTACTAACCCTTAGGGTATCAGAGACGATCGCATTAAACTAGTCAAAGAGCCTGCTAAATTATCATAAACTTATCCAAGTATTTTTGTCACCTAGGGTCGCTATCCACCAGCTCACGCATAGTGATACATGCTGCGGCTGAGGGCGATCATATTCCAGCCACTGTTTGCTCTTCTTTGCTCGAGGGCTGTGTAACAATACCCCAATAATAATCAAACAAAGTCTCATTCACTTGGTGAGACTCTTTCCATCATGTCTGAATCTTCACCTCCAGGTGAGGGCCGTGGCCGTGTTCGTTGGGGACGTGTAGAAGAGCATTACCCGGTTTGTTTATACTTCTTGCTATGTTACTTTCGGCACCCAACTTACAACAACAGGATCCACCGCAACCTCGTCATCAGGAGATCAGGTATCCAGCAAGACGAAACACATTTGAGAGAGTTGGGGTGCCAGTTGAAAGGGTCCGTGTCCGTAATGACAATGGACGTATAGTCAGGACATCATCCCCACGGTCTAGAGATGATGTGCCAGTACAAACCTACACTGAGTGGGAAGTTCCTGCTGGGTTCCCAATCCAAGCTTCAGTTGTACCTGATAGAGGCTATACAGAGTCTCCACGTCCGATTGAATTTGACCAGGATGAAGAAGAAAAACTCAGACAAAGACAATTCTCCCACGACAGAAGCGACTATAGCCGTCGCTACAGGAGTCGTTCCAGATCACACATACACTCTCGCTATGAAAGCCCAAGACATGGAAAATACTTTTCTCGCGATGCTCCCTCACGTACCGCTGGATATGAGAGTGACTGGCACCCAAGAACTAGGGGGTGGAGCTTTTCAAGCAACGAATATGACCCTTATGACAAGTTTGATTTCTCATCCCAAACCCAGTCGATCATGGAGTCAGCAAAAGCGGATGATTCTGATGCTGAGTCTGAAGAGAGGACTATTATTACGGAACGGTCCACTCACGCGAAGGGCGAGAAAATATCCCACTCACGGTCCCAGCTGACACTCGTTCATTCTTCAATCTACACCGGGAGTGCTGAAATGGGTGGCTCTCATGCAGCAATTCTGAATGTCATTCATAATTCCAAAGGGCAAAAGAATTCCCTGTTTCGCTGGCTGCAAGTTTCTTTGAGCTTTTCAAATGTTTCATTTCGCTAACTGTGATCAGTCATGTTTCCCAGGACGTGATGAACTTTGAAGATTTCTGGGTAGGTCTACTCTTCCTCGTGCGCACGGTTACAGGCTGACTGTCCGTACCAGGTTGAGATCAGCCGTATGTCCGGTCTGACGGAGCTGGAGAAGAAGGCCATCACGAGGCTTCGTGCTGATGTCAAAAAGACCTGCGTCAAGTCCAGGACCAACCCCAAAGGTGCAAAGGTTGGGTACTTGGACCCAAAATATATCGAGATACCATTGAAATCACTTAAAGAGGAAGCAATGACGTCCGAATCAACGACTGGTTCAGCACGATGGATTTGTATTCCCTACTTCTCACTCGAGCAGTACTCTGGTCTACTCGCAGCTACCAGTGTATCCCTCTTTCCAGCTCAGACCTTACTGCAAGTCCAGTACTCCCGAAACACCGCAGCAAGGGACATGGAGCAGGCGGTGGTTCAGTTAGGGAACGCAGAACCTGGAGAGTGTTTTCATATATCACAATTGTGGTGTCTCGTCATCGATAACAGTGAGACCCCTTCCACTGATACAACTGGCAGGCCACTGACGATAAGAAAGGTTCAGTAGTAACATGCGGAACAATGACTAAAGAAGATCTGCTTGGTCAAACGCTTGAGATCAATGAACACCCATCTCGTGCTGTAATCTATGGACAAAACGGGCGTATATTGGTGGCCTATGGTGAGTCTGTCGTCTGGTCATTCGAAACCGATGAGTGCCAGACGTGGTTTGTAAGTCAATCTTCCTTATCCAATTTGACAACGTCTGACATGTGATATTAGGCATTCTTGTCTAAGTTCCAAGCATTCTGGCCGAAGATCCTAGAGTTCTGGCACAAGGATCAAGCTGTCACAGCGGAGACATGGCCCAAAATACTTAAATTGGCTTCGAGCGTCAAGTCGATGTCAGTTAAGATTACTTTGAAACTAAGCTCCCTGCCTGATCCTCCCCCGCGAGCCGTTCTACGGTCAGATCCACAAGTTCTACCAACTACTCATGGTGGGAAGGGTAAGTCTAGGACGCAGGAATTTGCGCATGTTTTGGCCTTGTCGGCAAGAGGCATTAGGGATCCTGAAGCCTTGGGAACTAGCCTCAAGCCTCTTGAAGTCCAGCTAGATGCGGCCGAGACTTTTTTGACATGCGACACGACCTATGCTGATCGGAAGGCATATAAAACCTGCAAGGAGGCCACCAGAAAGGAGTGCTACGACTATCTGGTTGAGTTGTCTAGTCGAGTCGAAGATGATGAGAGTGACTCTTTACAACGTGCATACGAGGAAAAGATTGATATCTTTAACGCTGCCGATGTTGTCTACAGCTTCTTTTTACCTATAGGTTTCAATGGCCCTATGGTCGGAAAGTTTTGGGGCGCTGTTAGATCGATAATTGAGGTAAGGGATAGACAGGATATCTCACGAGCGGATGTGCTAACATCATACCAAGTTAACTATGCTAGATGGCAGACAGACTTTTGACAACATTACCGGTGGTCTCCGGACCTCTCTCAGAGACTTGACCCGGAATCTCATCGCTCTCCAAAACATTGTCACTTATTCTTCCAACAGAGAGCGCGTTGAAGTTGATATGCCGTCCGAGTTCTCCAAGGCATGGCTTTACATCACTATGGCTATAGTCTATGGGTCCAATGATGACCCAAAGTGTAATCACCGGATGAGGAGGGCCGAAGAGCTCATTGGCACGGGTTCCAAAAAGCTAGTCCAAGGACTCGGTGAAAGCAGTTTACTGCAAAGGGCTGCTGTGTTACCGCTTGAAGTTCTTTCACTTATCACAATGGGCCTATTGCAGGATCAGGTCGGCAAGTCTGATGACATCTGCGATACCTACTCACAGTATCTCAATTCTCTGGTATATTTCGAGACAAATAGTAGCATTATCCAGTTCAACGACTAACATGCTCAGGATAATTCAATCACAACGAAGCCCTCCGACAGATCCTTTCAACATCAGCTTGATTTAGTGCAGCAAGAGCTTATAGCCGTGAAACGAACACTCTGGAAACAAAAGTCGCTAATTTATCGACTACGCAAGTCACTTACCGCTATTGATTCAGAAGACATTGTCGTAAGCCAGATTGAGCATGAAATTGTGTTAAAAGATGCAGAGAAGCAGTACAGCAACAAACGCCATTACTCGGAAACCTTACCGCCGCTTCACTCACAACGTCCAGATGAGGACTACAATCGAATCGCCCCTGTTTCCTATGCTCAGGAGGTTGCAACTGCAAATGACTATACGGGACTTGATGACGACTTCCTCTTCGATATGGCTTCGTCTTCAAAACTTTCTCCTACAGATGCGGGAGGTTTACGTGGCCTCTTCTTCCTCGAATGCTCACGTCTCATCGAGCAACGTGAGTTTGAATTTCGGCGCTTCACCGATTTCTCCAAGGACCTGGAGCGGGCCATTGTATATAAGATGGACTTCACACGAGACCGACAAGAGCGTGCTATTTATGCCTTCACCCTTGTTACTATTATTTTCTTGCCTATCAGTGCCGTGTCGAGTATCTTTGGCATGAACACGACTGATGTCCGCGATATGAACTACTCACAGTGGTTGTACTGGGTGGTTGCTATACCAGTGACGGTCCTAGTTATCGTCCTGGGACTCTGGTTTATGGGTGAGTTAGGAAACCTGACTCGATGGTTGTTTGGGCGGCCAGGAAAAGAGTTCTACGGTGGACCAGCAGCCATACCCCAAACAACTGAATTGGCATATTGGGCTTCTCCTCCGGCTGCACAGTCGATTAGCCAGATGGCAGAGTATTCATCACCACCGTATGAGCCGAGGCACAGCATGCGTAGGCGGATTCAGGCTCAAGCCTATTATCCTGCAGGCCAGAGCCAGATTTACCGGTCATGATAGGTGCCTCTTAAAAGCGAGTACTCGAAGTATTAAGGGGTTGAGACTAAACAGGATAGGTTTAGGATAAATAAGTTCACAGCTAGGATAAGTTAGGATCCCATGTAGAATATACTTAAGACTACAGACCTAGATATATTTTATATCAACTGTCACAAAGTAAGAAGACTGTTGTTCCGCACTTTCTTGTAAAACAAGGAACTTCTTTTTGAAGATGTGATACTTAATTATCGATTTACCGTTCTGTTAAATGTTGTCGCATAGGTATAATTGCATTGCAGTTGTACTGATATCGAACACTGGTTGGAAAGATCTTCTCATTGCTTGTCTTAGAGTCTCGATAACTACACAAGATTCGCTTTCATGAGAAATCAGTAGGGCTTTTATGTACAAAGATTGACCGCCGTGTTCAACTCCAACCTCCATACAACAATCCTCCCGTCCACCAGGTTCATGTCGGGCATGTTGCTACGTATGGCTCGTTCCAAAATGATCTACAGATTGTAAGTACTGTCACCCTTCCTAACAGCATCATTTCCCAGTCATACCAGTTTGACCTTTGTTCTCCATAACATCATGTGCATCTCGGCACAACCAGGAATGGCCACGTCCTACGCGTATGGACCATATGCCCGGTCTTGATGCCCGATCATCGGAGATGATCAAGGACTGCTTCACAGGCGAGATAGAACGAGGGTATCTGCATCTCTTAGTGACGACAAACACTTACAGGGCTGTCTTCGTCAATTCATCGCTCCGCCGTGCGTTAAAATTTGGTTCAAGAGCTACGACTCTGGATTGAAATGAGCTGTAAATGTGATGTTCTACGAAAGAGCGGCGATCGAGGGCCGGTCGAGCATCAATAATGTTGTCAAGAGAACGAGGTGTATTGCTGGGTATAGGGAGAGCGGGCCGATTGGCCGGCGGCAGAGTTCAGGTCGTATCTTATGCAGGCAAAAGGCGAGTGAGGGTTGAAGACAATTTAAGAAGAAGGACGGAGAAGTGTATGCGAGTGGGGAAGACGTTGAGATAACGTGGGAGTGGAAACAATAGCGGTGAATATCAGAGCGGAGAGTATGGGGGACGATTAGAGAACGAGCGAAGGATTGGAAGAATAGAGTCGAATGTGACCAAACTAGACCGCAAAGACAGGAGAAAACAGTCGAGAATAAAGCAGACGAGAGAAGAATGAGGATGGGGATGAGACAAGAAATGGGTGAGGGGACAGCAGATTCCAGTAACTGGAGCACATAACCGTTCTGTTATGTAGTGTTTCCTTGCAAGCATATCCATTGGATGGCTCGAGTCAGATCGACAGGCTCACCGAGGTCCAGACCTTCAAGGACATGGGTGGGCTTGATGTTGATGATGCGATCTCCCACCCATCACCAGGAACATACCATTGAGGCAGTGTGTATTACTACTGTGCAGTAAACCCGTTGTCCGGCTGTGGGCTGCAAGCTGCGGGCATTGTGGATAACCCATTCTCTTTGGCGCTATCTCTCCACTCATAGGTGGCTATGGCCGCCACCAAGTTCGCGAATCTCTTGGTGGTGTGTTGGCCAAAACTCAACCTCGTTCCGTCAAGCCCTGGTCTTGAATAGAGCTGGACAACACTGATGGTCCTACGTCTAACCTTGAAGCCCAAAGATAAATGCTCTTAATCTGTTAAGTAATAAAGCCGGCACCCCAAACGCATATGATTCAAGAGAAATAAATGCATCCCAAGAGGAGAATTGACAACTGATAATCATTGATCAATCAACAGCAAAAGCGTGGTGAATACTGGACACCGGCCAGGTTGTGTTGGGTGAGTAGCATCAAACACACAAGACATGAAAGAGGGTGTCGAGGGTCTGAGTGATCCGCCCAAGAACTCAAGACAGGCTGTTGAAGTCAAAGCCAAGGGCACCAATGCATCTCAGCGGCCGAGGATGCCGTGAGCCGGTCTCGGGAGCATGTGGGCGGACGCGGGGTAATATTCTGGACTCATGATTGGCTTTCTGGTGTCAGTTTTAGACAATAAACACTGGGCTAGGGCTCTTGACGCTGTTTTAGTTTGCTGGGAGTGCATCAGTGAGCTTAACCGTGCGTATTTGGTCGGAGTGCAGACCTCCTGAATAACGTGGCATTTGTGGAAGTCCAAGGACTAGTTACGTAGCGATTCGCGGCTGGTGGTTGCCCTAGGTGAAAGAAATGAGCATAAAAGCTGCAGGGACAGGTTGAATGAATGAACCATGAAGAAAGCCATGAAAAGAGGATTTATTCAATGCAGCGCAGCACTCCTAAAGATTTAAAAAGAATTGGTCGTCTACACTTGAAAGCATCGTGCCTTGAACATCGAGTGACACACCTAGCCTAGCCCAAAATTCAAACGAGATGAAAAGGTTGCGGCAAGCATTTCTAATGGGTGCAGAAATATGTATATGGCATGGCGATGACGACTCTGCCACCCATTGTGTGTCATCGTTTCATCGTGCCCAATTCTCCAAGCGATGCTGATCAGCTTCTGGTTGCTGAAGCTTAAGATATGACCCCCGACAGGAGCATCACTTGATCTAAGATACTGGACGCTAAAAGTGTGGACCAGGCCGTGTGCGATGCAAGGTTTTGACAAGAGTCATGTCAAGAGGGAGATTGAGGTGTGAGGGAGGGGCTGTCAACAGCTGAAAAGGATTGGACGTGAGATCGAATTAGTAGTCGAGATCCATGTCAGGCAATATTTGAGTCAACATTTGCTAGAGGTGTTATAAGACTTTTGGTGTGCTCTTCTGTCAAGAAAACTCAGCTAATGCAAATTACTGTGCTTCGTTTGCGCATTGGCGTTAAGTCGTATCTTATCATCACATTCGACCCCCCTACGCCACCGTTTGTTGATGGTATTGCTGTGCTAGCAGTAGCACATGGGGTCGTCTGACGACAAGGGACTAGCAATACCCAAGAGTATCTCTCGCTGGACTGACATTGGACTTCCGGACATCTCAGTTTGGCACATAAGGCGCTTGCAATTAGTGGCTCATGGAGCGATCAATCGCAGGTATATCATTGGTTCGGTCGTCTGTCGGTGCATCGTGTTGTGGCAAAGAGTGGGTAAGTCAGGCCAAAAGTGTGATATCAAGAGAGATGCTTTTGATCCTCGTTAAACTAGTCGCATCTCTGTTGACGCTGTTGAACTTGCCTATGAGGCAGATTTGCTACATCTGTGATAAAATGCTCTCAGTTGACTGCCTTTCACTGAAGATACTACCCCACAAAATAGCAAACATCCAATGTCAAGTATGTACCCGTTTGTGACGTCGATGCCCCAGGATCGCTTGAGCTGTGGATACTATAAAGTGCCCTACGAGGCTCGTACAATTTGAGGTTGGCTTCTCGGTGCGGTCCCTTTACACCCCCGTTTTCTCCGCAGTTAACCAAACGGCGCTAACAATGGTTTGTGTACAATGCCGCAGATGCGGCACGCCGGGGAGAACAGGGGACCACTGGGTCCACCTTGCTCCCGCTGTACGAAGTAAGTTAACTGTAAGATGCCCAAAGGTAGGGGGCCAATTTATTCTTGTTTGCCCGGAATGACATCTGATCTCGTTGCTCAGTCACATTGAAGATTGTGGGTGGTTGTATAGGCTGATGTGTTGACAGAGCATCACCGAAGATTCGACAGTTTCCTAAAGGCAAGTCAAGTTGCTCAGAGTGCATGATAGGTTTCTGGAAGGTAAGTAGAGAAGAGTGGGTGCTGTTGTCTGCATAGGAGGACAACAGAAGAGAGGTAAATGGGTTCCTATGAGAGAATATCTTATTTGGGCTGCAGTGTGTGTGTTCAATACTAAGCGGGGGAAACATTCATAAATGAGGTGGTGTGCACCTTTTGCTTTCCCTTCAGCTAAAAGTGGGCAAATTCCTACCATAAGCTGAAATAGTACATTCTTTACTTACTGCTCAGGCTAGTAGGTGGTTCAGAATATAATACGCACACCAAACTTGGTTGACAGAAATATCTGGTGGCAAACTTGGCTGGGAGCAACTGCAGGCTTTTTGTCACCATCTGCTTCTTACTATGGTGAGAGAGTTTTGGTGTGTGTATTATTTTCTGACCCACTTGGCTAGGTAGGTAAAGATGAAGATGGTTAATATCCACACTTGTCAATCGTGTGCATAGCTCTTCGGTCGCAATCAAGGCCTTACGTTCCTTCCAATTCTACTTCATTGCCTCTTTAGTCTGCCCCGGCTGCCCAAAATGCCTGGTCCAGCACTCATTTAGGATCTTCTCCGACTGTCACAGTCTTATTAAGTAGCAGACAAGGAAGGAAGTTGAATCCAGGTGGGTGAGTGAGTACTCTGTCTCATAGGTCCCCTCTTGGCTGTGTATATTGCCCTCAACATATTTGTCTTCCAACGAAATATTACGGAAAAGACAGATCATTATTTCCAAGTTCTGACGATTTCTCTGCACCGGTCCGTCTGCGTACCTTTACTGCTTCTGCTACACACGTCAGGTTTTGTCGATACGCGCTCTCACATTTTGACAGTAGTTGTGAAGAAAAGCGAGTCCCCTATCTACAGCTGACTATTACATAAGCGAGGCCTCTGAATTACGAAGTCGAGTCGAATTGATAGAATCTGGGAACAACCTGAACAAAAACCATATCAAAGAGTTAGATATCCAAAGCAGACAAGACAAGCCAAGCCAAGCGACAAGAGACAAGGGTTCTACCCCGGGGCATTCTCCATTTCTTTCGGGAGGGGACTTACCCTCCACGATGAACCCTGCAGCGTTACAGTCGTCAGTACGTACTGTTTAGCAATCCACGGCACAGATTCGCCACAGGCGTCCTTGAATAGATTGACCAACCCTGATCCCGATTAAGGCGGGAAACTCCACTCTACAGCAACTACGTCACTCGGCCCCCGGACAAATCTACGCGTTGCAGCTATTTCCCCTCCATCTTGCCCCATTCTTTCTCGCAAAGGTCTCGTCCGTCAGTCAAAACACCCATAATAACCTTGAAGCTAGCCGTGACTGCATGTACCGGCGTCCTCCAAACGAGCATACTAAAGGTGCCTGCCTACCAAGGTGGTCCACGAACCAAAGGCTCCAGCTCACTGAAAATTAGATACGCAACCCTAGTCAATTCCTTCCTGAATGCTACCATCCGTCTTGGATCCTGGCCTTGACTAACGAACGGTCAATCCTTGATGGCCTTATATTAACAACACTGACACTGACTTTGGCGTGGTGTTGCGCCGGTTTCGCTATATTCTCAAGTTGCTGCTGACTGCCGATTCCCCCCCCCAACGTTGACCTAGAGGCTGCCTTTTACCTAAACCGGCAACGGCGATCTCTCATCACTAACCAACTGCCTTTGCTCCCCTGTTTTAGAGTTGATTGACACCCATTTCGTCCTCTTCACCAACCCATCACTGTCCGTCCTTATCAAGCCTCGGTCCCCCCATTCCCATCTTTGCTTTTCTAAATTCTTTTCCTCTTCTCTTTTTCTTCCTCCTTTGCTCATTCTCTCGCCGCTTCTTTGTTCTCATTTTTTATAACTTTTCGTATTCCACAAGACGCTCCCAACAGCCCACAATTCTTTAAATAACATCCCGCCACCAAATTCACGTGAAACGCTGTTGCTGCCATTCTCGAACCACTCTGGCGCCATTACCTCGCATATCTCCCCATATCACAACGTCTTCAGAACTATAACTACCGACGACTGCCGTCGTCTTTAGTTGCCCATTATGTCTACAGATACAGTCCCCCCCAACAATAACAACAACACCGAAATGTACACACGCAACAGACGAGGTTCAATCACCCAGGCCGCCTTGACCAATCTCTTCCAAAGAGGGAACTCAATTCCCAACAGCAATGGCTTTCCAAACCAGTCTTCGGTTCCAGTTGACACTGGTCGGCGACGTCTTTCTGTTACTACACTTGGTCTTTCAGGCACTTCGCCTACCAACACGTCTTTTATTCGTCGAGGAAGCATGTCGACAAACTCCAACAACTCAGACTCCATTGATGAGAGTGCCATCGAAGATGACGACATGTACTCCAAGACTGCGCCCACAACGCCATTTGTTCGACGAATGAGCTTCGGCACTTCGAACATGCGCAACATTCGCCCAAATGGAAGTCCTGGAAATGGTAATAGTCCATCCTCTCCTCCCACCTCTCAGAACGGCCGCCCCGTCCCAAGTGGTCGGAAGGCGTCGCTTGTTGTCTCCCCTAGTCAAGGGTCGAGTCTCGCCGCAGCTTTGTCTGCTGGACGTCGCCCAAGCCTCGCTTCTTCTGTCTCACAGGCAAGCAACACTAAACATCCAAGAGCCACATCTGACAATTATATTTCGCGCCCAGACCAGCAAGGTTTCAACTGGTCCGAGCAGCTTAGGTCTCGTGCCGAGAGTTCCGTCATCGGGGCTCCTCGGGCTTCCTTCTCGCTCGCCTCCTCCTCCCCGCCACGGGGCTCCATTCACGATCGGGCAAAGTCTGTTTCTGAGATGCCGCAGCCTCCAGTTCAGGCTTCTTCTGTCAGGCAGCAGCCTAAACAGCCTGAGCGACCCAAACCTGATGCTTTTCAGGAGAGAATTCTGAAGGGTGACTTTTACATGGACTGAACGCATCAATACCTCGGATACATATTCACTTGAAGATGATAACGACGATGATGATACCAACATTGACGACCCCCCCCCCCTGTCACAACTGTCTGACACTCCTAATGCCATACGATCCCTTCTAAATGTCAGATGCACTACGCAATGTTTCCCTGATATGGTTTACCATTTCCAGCAAATTTCCCTCGAAGGAGATCTCTCGCTAAAAACATGACTTCTGATCTTATTATGGTTTTGGTGTTTTGCAACCAAGTCTTTCTAGCGGGATCCACGGAAAATGCGAAATCGAACAAAAAACATGCAGGCTGTGGCAAACTTCCAATGGCGTATGAGGAGCGGTTACAGGTTAATTTGACGCAAGACCTTGAAGGACGGTGGGATGGTAACTTCGAAATCAGATAAATCACGACCAGGGCAAGCATGGGGATATTTGAACTTGAAAAAGTCGCTGGCGTTTTGGGTTCGTGTACGCTCACTGTTATGCTCACATTTGTACAAGCAATTAGGTGGGCTGGTGTACGAAGAGGATAGGAGCCATCACCACTACTGAGCCTAGGAACACTTGGGACTTGAAAGATACCCTTACAATTATGGGCCGGGACCCAAGAACATAGGATTATGGAAATCGTAGCGGATAATGGCTGGGGCGTTCCGTGTCAACGATGAAGTGGACCACAACTAGAATGAACGGGAACTGGTCTTATCATGAATAAAGCGTATTCTTAGTGACTTCAATAAGCATTTTGCCATCTTCAAGGAACCTTGTATATTATCAGAAATTTGCACGAGGCCAGCCGGTAGAATCCATATACCGATTACAGCATACTCTATTTAGATCTATACATGGCCCCCAGACTCCCGACTAAAAAGCATGTGAATAATAAATTGTTCTTCCGCTGAAGAACTTCCGAGCAACGCTCACACCGCCTCGAGTATATGCAATGTACGTACTAACGCCAATGCATGACAAAGGCTAGGGGATGGCAGAAAGCTTATGACCTCAATTGGAAGTGATAAAAATAATTAGGCAAGTTAGGACAGTTTAGGATAATTTAGGTAAGTTTAGAAGGGTCTTTAACTAGTTTATTTTTGCACTCTAATTGAGAGGACACCATGAGGGGGGAGTGCATTTGCAGCTGCAGCCCGTGTGCATATCGGGAGGTGTGTTCCAAGAACCGACCATTCGAGACGTCAACCTCGAAAGCGTTGGGGCTTTCTAGTTAAGAATGGAGGAAGTTAAGCGCTGGCTGACGTGGCTTCTTAGAGGTACGGCCAAAGTTTAATTGATAAATGTGCAAGATAAGCAGCCAATGGCTAATTTGTCAGCGGGATGGCTAATGGAAGGATATCAGAAGTTCATGGCGTTATTGCTGACTTGGGGGTTGCCTTGAAACATGGTGTTAAACCATGGCTCTTCGAGGAAAATGCGCATCCCATCTTCCCACATCCCCTGCGAGCCCATGCCCATACCCATGCCTTCCAGATCCCAGCCTGCAAAGTCAAGCATATCTCCAGAGTTGTAGCCGCCCATCCCATCCGCCGTGGGAGGTAGTGCTGGCATTGCGGGCGCCATCGCAGCGGCCAAATCTGCCGAGAATGGCTCGCTATGGTAGGGCATAGAGGCGGCAGAGCTTGAATTGTTCTCGGGGGTGTCGTGGAAGAAGGGCTGCGGAGGCTGCGGCATGTTTGAGCCCCATCCAACCATCGGAGGCCGGTTAACAGAAGAGTCACGATTTCGGGAGCCGGCGCCGGTAGCAACTTCAGAAAGCAGTTGAAGCGGAGTATTGGCCGTCGATGCATGGTCGGAAGGTTGTGATACCGAATTATTAGCAGGTTTCGGAGGCTGCTGTTGTGTCTGTGAGGGAGATTGTGTTATTGCAGAGGTTGTAGGAGCCGCCTTGGATTCTTTTGCCTCCGACTCAGCTTGTCTGTAAAACCAGCTGCGAAGCATAACAAGTACCACAAGGAACTTGGCTGCTGGGCGACAACGGTCCTCTGCTGCCGTCGCACGGAATTTGTCAAGCAGGCTATCAAGATATTTTCCGACTTGCATGTCTTCCTTATCAATAACCCGACCCAGCTCAGAGCCTGCTGCTGAGGCTGAGAAGTAGAGCTTGATGAGCATTACAACGGCATATGCAACCCGGACAAAGTTGAACACGGGTAAACATCGTATGCTGAAAACGTCCATGGCTAAAAATGTGCCAAGCATTTCTTTAATGGAGGTGAGACATACCGATATGGCACTGATATGTGCTGGGGACAGTCTATCACCGCCTACAAGGCCTTCTTGTAGAGAAGTGGTTGAGAATGGCGGCCGCAGAGGCTCAGTTGTACGAGCCTGCAACGCCACCTCATGCATATACAAGTTGAGGACGCCGAAACTTACTAAAAGAGTTGCTACGTTCTGTCAGTGAACCATTCTTAGCTTTTGAGTGCTTTGTTACATACGTTGTAGCAAGTCAGGGGGGACCTTCTCTCTGTATCGTTTTAAATCTTTTTCAAGACTTTTGAGGATGTGTTGTGTCCTTGTTTCTGAGATATGAACGTCAAATGTTGGGTCATCGAGAGAAAACTGCACATTGATCTCTTCAGAAAGATGATGTGTCCAGACCAGATGACAGAAATAAGCATCTGTTGGCGCGGCGTTGGGCGACGACTGCAAGAGATGGAGACTCTCTTCCATGAAAGGAGTCCAGCGAATGAGATTAGGTCGATGCAGAGCCATGGAAGTGTTAGTTGCCAGGAAATAGCATGTCAGCCATGTACGGCGGCTCTCTATGCTAGTTGGATCTGGGGGTGCCCATCGACGACTCGGACCACCTGGCCCAATACTTGGATTGGGACGCCAAGTATCCGGCACGACTATCCCACGGCGCTGCTTTAATTTCTGACCAAGTCCGATATCGATGGCCATGACAGCCGCCGTGTGGACTAGCTGGTAGAATTTCAGCTCCTCAAAATGTTCTGGTGGCCAATACCAGATCACAGCGACATTGAGTGCTTGCACTAACTCTAAGCTCTTGTCGCCTGAAAGCATCACCTTTTCGGCAAAGGTGAGCTTCATCTCCTTTTGTAGGGCCTTTTGAAGGATAGGCGACTCAGCGGAGGCTACCGCCATGATGGCTAGAAACAGTATAGGTTTTGTCTTTCGGAGCTCAGATGCCGTGAAACCAGGTGGAAAGATGACAGCTGGGAGGTGTGAAATCATATGATCATTGTAGCGGGAAAACAGCTCCGCAGCCTTCTCCATCGTGATGACACCGCGGTCAATGATATCACCACCTTTTGCCCTTGTCAAATAAGCCGCTAGGGTTTCGGCCGGTGTTTCCTCAGCAGCATGCTGTTCAGTCGAGCCTTCACGGCCCTCCGTGAATTTCCTCTTCTGCCCCGTGACTGTTGCAGCCAGTGCTGCCGTGGACCGAGCTGGCGATGCGCAATCTGTATGTTGTTCAACGGTCGGCATCGACGGCATTGGGGATTGTGTCGATGAAAACGATCCCCATACAGGGGTTTGCGCGGTATTCCGCCATTTCATATTATTGTAAGAAGGTGCGGATGTGTTGGGATCGTTGGACGGCTTCGGCGCATTTCCAGGAGACTCTCCAAGGCCATGACTTTGGCTTTGCGAATGCACCTGACCTCCTGCGGGTGCCGCTCTTGCTTGCAAGCTCGCTGTTAATGCATCGATTTTCTTTTCCAGCTCAGCAACTCTGCTGTCTGTCTTCTTCTGGCGCTTTCGTGTTGGCATCGTCACAACACAATTCCTCCCAGCCTTTCGACATCTCTTGCAGGGTCCCTCATCATTAGGGTCCGGTTCACATCGCACTTTGAGCCCACGACATGCTTCGCAAGCCCGCGGTCGCTTCGGATCGGTTCCATCTCCGTCTAGTTCATCATGAAGCTGTTGATTCGGATGTTGTGGTGTATCTCGATTTTCGGTCGATGCGCCGGGGGTGTTAGCGGCGCTATTGTGATCATCTTGCGCGTCGTGAGATGACGGGACCTGTATTAGTGAACTGCCGCCATGAGGCACATGATGGACCGGCGATGGTTTTGAGGTTGTCTCTGCGCCAAAATTGGCTAGTGATGAGGCTCTATCGCCTGCGGCGCCAAGACGAGGATCGAGCTCCATCGGAGCTTGTTACTTTAGTCGGCCGGTCTTGGTGTTGCGATGGGAGAGGACGGCGGTGGTTATCGCCGACTCCGACGCTTCCGAGAAGACGTTGAGAATGAGTCAGCAAAAGTCGGAGCATTTTGCACATATCGCCGGACCTTGAATATCAGACTCACTTTCGTGCCCACTTGATTATTATTTATTTCCATGTACAAACCGTTGATCTACAATCGTTCTCACTATTTAGCGCCAGCAGTTTCAGTTGCATTTATACTATGAAACTTAAATAGAATTGTTGGTTTCTCAAGAGAACATCGAGAAGACTTGGTATATACCTGGTGGGTTGAGAATGCAATTGCCCCTAGATCCATCGAGGTCCTTGCCTTTCAAAATCCAGATCTGCTGGCCTATCAGAAGGCAAAGTGAAGTATGCTAAACTTCATCCGTGCTTCCACTACTTAGGCTAATAATAAAGACCGAGATATAGATGAACTGAGCTCAAACCTCGAGTCTTTTCCTCCACCGTCACGAATGCCACTTCTGATCACCAGATCTTCACTTTAGATCGAGCATTTCTGCCCATCACTAGAACTTTAATATTGTGTTCCCTTGTTTGCCTTGTCCTCTAGCTCCTTGCTTCTCCGAAGCATGCTAGCTCTGATCCTTTTTCGCATTGATACAGCAGGGTTGCCACTGCCAACCAGCGGGCTTTGTTCACGGCTATAAGGCCTACCACTAGAGGCTGATTTTCGTTTGAGGTTGTATGTTCGGATTCCTGGGCTGGGGGTTCCGTATCTGTTAAATAGCGATTTGGGTCGTCGATCGAGTGCATCATCCCCAGTCTCGGGAGTCTGGAGTCTCGAGGAAGGTTGATCAACAAATGGATCCGCAGCAGGGCTGTGTGGAAAGGCTTCAGAAGCTTGAGATTACCTGTCAACTTCACCAATGGAATTCCAGCCTAGCCTCTCTCGTTGACTACTGGTGGCAAGCAACATCCCCAAGTCAGGACTCGGGGGCCTACGCTCGAAACTCAGGAGTTCAAATCCCACAGTCGAGCGCTCATAACCCACGGCAGCTTAAGCATCTGCGTCTGGTTCAGACAACTCTGGTAAGTTGGGACTCTGGCTCTCATTTCCCATGAGAGCCTGACTATCTGTGTCTGATTGGGTTGCGGTAGCCTCGGCACGAGGTTGTGGAGAGGCATTTTCGTTAGTGCCCGTCATGGCCACTTGCTTTGGATCCTTCAACGACTTGATCTCGGATAGGGTTTCTCTCACGAGTTCCTTTAGTTTCTTAGACTGAGCGACATGGTTTTTGTTCAATGTCGCACTTGGCAGAAATCTTAAGACTCAATCGTAAGTGACAAAAATACTTAGGTAAATCTATGGGAATTTAGAGTAGTTTAGGACCCTAAACTTGTAGTAGTTTATGGTAATTTATGGTAAATTTAGTAAGCTCTTTGATCAGTTTATTTTTGTACCTGGATTCTAATACCCCAATTGATTTATTACCGATTTCATAGCAGTATACACAACGTTGATCTATAATCGTTTTCAATATTTAAGGTGGTCCAACAGGTCCAGTTGCATTTATTTACGGAACAGAATAGAAGTCCCCAATCAATTGATACGTGACATGCTCAAGTCGGTAGTTACCTAAGTTAATTGTCTTGTTGATTACTTCAGCTCCTCCTGGCTCTATTGCATCTTGAGAATGTACTCGCCAACAAAGGGCATGATGAAATCCTTCTTTCCCAAAGGCACGCCCTCCTTCCTCAGAATAGCATAAGCCATTGATAGATGAAAGTTGATGTTAGGAAGAGCCGCTCCCATGGCGAATGCTTTCCCGGGCAGATCCATTGTCCCTGCGGATGGCAATGCTGTTGGGGCAACCTCCTCTCCTTGTTGATTCACGACATCTTTATCAGTCTTGTCAAGCAATTCTTGGGCTTTGCGAATGCGCGAGTGCATATCCTCAAATGTGACGATTTTGTCTTCGAACTCGATAGACTCCCGTCCAGAGAGCCTGGCGACTAGCTTCTCAACGAATCGAGTAGCTGCATGGACCTGGAAGCTCAACGGATTCATGTCTTCGTAAAGTCGCGCATCTGGGAAGTTGGCTGCATTGCTGTGCTTCTCTGCTTCAGAGAGAATATGGTCCAGTGATGCCATGGCCAGTTTAGCCTCGACAATAGTCGCATCATAGAACGTGAATGCCATGATTAAAGCCTTGGGAGAAGATTATTGCTTTATTCAACAGTAGATGAATCAAGGATAGACCAAAAAGGTTCCGCGGTAACAGCGAAAATGAAAGCAAGATCCATGATTAAAATGCCTCGTTCCATGATCCACGGTAAATCGTTAATCCAATAAATCGGCTAATGCACCAGCAGGTAAGTGGATTACCTACAGTAACAGCCATTAGACCATACCTAAGTAAAGGAAGGTACCCTCAAGAAATATTAAGGCATAAGCCAATATCAAGAGGGTCTTAAGAAAAGCAATATCGTAAGACTACTTAAATTATTATCAGTTGACATGAGATTAGAAGAGTCTCCTCTTAACTATGCAGTATATGTCCATCCTGGCATGGTCTACGTCGCTGTACAGAGATTATAACAGGCCACTGACGAGGCAGAGATCATGCGTGGAATTTGACTGGATATCAACAGTGTCTCAAAAAGAGTGCCTGGTATAAATCGATGCATATTTAAATGGGCGGTCCGGCAATAGAATTCTAAAATGAATTTTGATATTTCTCATAAGACAAGAGGAACTCATGACAGGCCGAGTCTTCAGATCTGGACTATCCCAGGATCATCTTGACTCAAAAATTATCCGCAACGCCATGCTAAGTAGAAAGAGGCACCGCCATATCCAAGATCAACAACATTCGTTCCAGTTGCAGATAAGTTCCTTCGCTCATGTTCTCGCGTGGGTTGTATCAGCCTACGTCCCTAATATTGGACTTATCTTGGAGCAATTCGTGACAGAAACCGACTTTCTTATGGCTCCAACTATTCCAAGGAAAGAGTAGAGCCTCCTCAAATTGCCAATGATCAAAACTCCAAGATGCAAGGTATTAGTAGTATAAGTCGTCATGAAATAATATGTATGGTATGTATGGTATCATCGCATGTTGAAACGAGTGGGTATGTAGCAATAACAAAACACATAGAAGACCAATCTCATATATAATTTAGAATCGCGTTTCTTCTCGCAAGCGACTCTTGGATCCCTGATGGTGTGGACCCATCATACCACCCATAAAGATGGCACTCTCACGGCGTCTATTGCCGGGTACGAAACTTTGGTCGTATGCTGCGGAGGCGCTGCCGAGATCCTCGTGCGAAGCTTGTAAGAAACGTCGATCATGGGCACCGCGTCCTTCATTGGCTGAAGGTGGTCGGTAACCGCTGTCATAAGCACCAGCTGGAGATTCATAGCCAGGCCTAGTTGCACTTGAAGGAGGTGAAGCTCGCACCGGCGCATTGTTGATGAGGAGCGGAGGTGTCGGGGTAGATCGCTGTAGTTCTCGGACGTTGTCCTTTCGCATCTGACCGTGAGGAGATGAGCTTCCAGATGTTGATGGGCGAGCAGGGAGATCGAAACGCGGCGGTGCTTCGAAACGCTGTAGTTCTGGTTCAGAAATGGGTGAAGGAAGCTCATAAACTTCGGGATCGATACCGAATATCCCCTCGTAGTTCTGGAGGAACATCGCAAAAACAGGAGCTGGTATGTTGAGGGTTGGCGAAAAGACAATGCCAACGTTGCGAACGGTCATCTTATTCATGTCCGCGTTGTTGATAATCTTGATTAGAAAGCCAATCAGATACTTGAGGAGAGTGGCGTTGGCTTGAGGGAGCCGTTGGACCAGCTCACCCAAAGCTGTCATCTTTTCGGCATGATCTGTAATCTCCATCGTTGTCAGAAACTCCATATGCAAGTCTCTTGTCAGGATTGTTGTTGGCAGTTCTCGCAAGTAAAGTTTCAGCAGCGAAGCCACAGCGTGGATGTCATAGTATTGACGATCAGTCAATAAGTTGATATCTCCTTCGACGTTGAACCGTTCTCGAAGTTGCTTAATAACGACATTAGATCCACTCAGGCGGAAGATTCCTTCCTCAAGCACAGCATTCTTGGAATCCAAATACTGAATGCATCTGTATACGACAGCAGGAAGGGGAACATTCACATCTGTTGGGGAGCAATATCGAACAGCTTCTGCCAGGGGTGCTCCAAAGGCTTGTCGCACAGGGCCTTGATATGAGTTCTGTGGTGGAGTTGCATTTGCGCCGCCCTCGCTACCACCAAATAGGGAATCTTGGCCTTCAGATGAAGACCGGGTCTTGGGTCCAAATCCAAAGAAACTTCGTTTCCTCTGTTTCTTTTCATCAGGCGTCGGCCCAAAGTTTGGTTTGTTTCCCCAGGCACCCAAGTCAGATATAGGTTGTGGGTCTTTGGGTCCTGAAATGATTTTGCTCTGAGATGAGGAAAAGTTCTCAAATCCGTGGCTGTGATGTTGATCAGACATACCACCTGAAGTCTTTGGTCGCGCTGGCCCGGAAACTTGGGGAGCATCTCCTGCTTGGGTGGAGTCGTACCGGACACCAACCAGTGTATCCGAGTCCGACGGATGATGATATGGTTTCCCAGGGTTCTTTCGAACTTTGCCTGCATTTGGACGCTCTACTCCCGGACCTGAAGATGTACCCGTACTCTGGGCTTGACGATCCTGGACAGGTCCAGCCCGGGATGGTGGAGGTTCAGAATCTTCTGGATCACGATAATCAACCCACTGAAGAAGAGCGTCGACCCAAAGATCCCGCTCCTTATCACTTTCGGCACAAAGAACATGCCTGAAGTGACTGCTCGTGTCCTTCTTCTTGGGTTCAAGTATAAGGAAGGCATGCCGAAATTGGTTATCCAGGTCATCACCATTGGTAACACGCGCTGGTGACTGGTTGTCGTTGTTCTGATTCTGCTTGCCAATCTGCGCTCCCTGTAGTTTGATTGTGCCCAAGTGTGCACCTCCAGGCACCTCGAAATACTTTAAAAGAGGCCCATTCAGAACGAAATACCTCGCTTTCCAGCCACCGAAATTCTTGCCTTTCTTTGTCAGATAACCACTACGGCAAGGTCGTCCGTCAGGCCCTATCTTGTTTCCATTGATCTCGGAGCCAGAGTCACCCATTGACACTGAGTCATCCAAATTCGGTGGGAGGACGTGAGTTGAAAGATATTTGCAAAGCTCCACAGCTGTTTTTGTGTCAAAAGGTATATCCAAAATGTCATCCATAAACTGCTCCAAGATCGCCCTGCGAGCATCGAGCTTAGCTGGCGCATGGCCACTGAACAGCGAACGTTCTGGGGCTCTGACTGTGTAAGATGTACATTGCTTTAGCCTTTGATCAAGTTTCGTCAACGAAGCCAAGTCTTTCTCGACCCTCCAAAGCTCGCCGTTGTCAGATCGTGAAATGATAGCAAGAGTAAACACAGGATCCTCCTCAAGCTGTGTGAGGGACATCATACTCGCTCGAGATGGCTTCATGCGTGAAGATGCAACCACAATTTTAATAGAAGGCAAGGCATTTGGCGGAAGCAAAAGATCTGGATATTCTTCCGTAACCAGGCCTCTATAAATTTGTGTACGCTCGTTAGGGCTTGACATTCTGATGACTGGTTGATCCGCGTGGCCAATGGCTTCTTGCTGCACGGCGCGGTTCCTTTGCAATGATGAAGTTTCCTCAGAGAAGATGTTCTTCTCAGACGCTCTAGCCGTTGTTGGGGCAGGAGTGGCAAGAGGGGTATTTGGTGGTAATGGAATTGGTTGACGAGGTGGACGCGGAGACAATGGCGCAGCCTGAAAATTCATCGACCTTGGAGACAATGGCGGCGAACCGAAGTTTGAAGGCCGAGGGCTTGCGGGGAGACCGGGACTTAACAATGGCGCGGGGATCTCCCTTGTTTTTGTTGCGTTGAGCATCTCACCGAGTGAGGCTGTCGCGAGCTCCTGCGCAGGGGCCTGAGGCATTTGGTTCGGAGATCCAGGTTGACTGGACTTGCTTGACTTGCTCTTCTTGGACGCGCTACGTGCAGCTGCCTCTTTCAAAGCAATAATCTCTCGATCTCGATCGTCCTCTTCTCGCGTTCTTCGGCGACCCCGTCGATCGTGAACAATCTCATCGACTTCCAAGATATCATCAAAATCAGATTCAGTCTCTCCATCGTCGGGAGATGGACTCAGCTGAGTCCTTAATTCTTGTTTTAACTTCAAGGGTGCAGGAGGGGGCTTCCTCGGTGGCGGCACGGGGAATTTGGACAATCCTTCGTCAGGCTGAGGAGTAGCTTCGAGGACCGCGACGGTAGGAAGGTGGTTCACCGGTGGCTTGGGCGGTGGCATCTTGGGCGGTTCGCTAGGGAGGCTACGCGATGGAGGGATAGCGACATTATAAGGAATCTCCTTCAGAGGCTCCTCGATCTTCTCCTTTCTTGCCTCCTCAGCAGCCCGCTCTTCGGCCTCGTGGTCGTACTTGTCTAAAGCATGGTCCTGCGGTTTGGGCATGGCATGCGCAGGGTTCAAGAGCTCACCCACAGCTGAATGCGGTGCGCTAAGCTGATCTGCCGGAGGAGTAATGGGATACGGCGCCATGGTGATGTCGATCGGTGAATTTCTCGGACTTTCAGCTTCAAGAATTGGTGATTCCGGCGTGGTGTTTTGCTCCTTAGCTCGTTCAATATCAACTCGTGGAAGTGAAGGTACAGGCGCTTCAACAGTTTCTTTAGTATTTTCTTGAGGCGACACCGAAGCAGACGAAATTGCGACGACTTCTTTTAGCTTTTTTCTATACTTTTCCTTGTCCTTCAAGGCCCTTTCTAAGTCCTTATTAAGGCCGAGAATCATGGCTCGTTGCTTGTCCACCAGACGCCATAACTGGCTGTTCTGTTGTGATTGGGAGTGCTTCTCTTTCAGCAAGTACTGAATAAGGGTCTCGGGGCTGCCTGCTGTCTTGATGAGATGGGCAATCTCTGAAGGTCCGTGGGGACCATCCTGATTTCCATTTGTGCCTGATTTGGTTGATATTGCTGAAATCGCCGAGTCGATGGAAGAATTTCGAGCGACTCCCTTCAAAGATTCGGCCTGGGCCGCAGCTACAGGGCCCGCCATGGCGGGTTGTTTAGTTGAGTCTGAGCCTGGGACAGGCTTCGAAGTTATTGGGTCCGAGACGTTTCGCAAAACATTCGTGCTGCCTGCATAGCCCTGTCTAATTAGATTGTTAGTTTACGGCCGATGACAACTAAATGGCTGTGGTAATTGCGCCCAATAACCACTTGTAATAGACGAACCTAGGGCTGTGAGGTTCTGGGGATCCTTCGTCTGAGGAATCGCTGTAGAATGAGGTCTGCTTAACACTCGATTGATTTTCAAATTCTTGATTAATTCGGTATGTAGACGTCGGAGTAGATCGAGTAGGAAAAGCGGCGGTTCGCGGACTGGGACTTGCTTGTCTGTAAGAGAGGTTGGCCGAGGTCGCGAGTGGACTCGAGATAGGTGGTCGAGGGGATCTAAAGATCGCAGCGCGTTAGAGGTGGCGCATTGAAAGGTCCCACAGCAGAGCGCAAGATGGTCTCGGGCTGTGAAGGGAAATGAATGGTGATAGCACAAAGTACAATGGAGACCTCGCACAACGTTCAACCCGGGGCGAATAAGAGAGATAATCGCTGGTTAAGAATGGCCAAGGAGTAGAACTGTGTGGTGGAGGGGAGAGATTGTGAGAGGCAGTAGTGAAGGGGGGGCAAGAAGAGGCCCGGGGCCAGCGGCCGGGGGGTGTGTGGAGATGACCCGAGAAGAGCAAGCAACCAAAGATGGCTTGGAGTTGGGATGAAGCTGCTGAATAAATGAATAGGCTTACCTTGGGCTTGAGAATGAGAATGAGCCTAGGGTTGGGACACTTGGACTCGGGCGAATGATGCGACCAACTGTTGGACTATCGTCAACGGGAAGTTCGTAGGGAGATCGAGCCTGACTGAGGAGGTCGTGATCGGGTGATGAAGTAGCTTCTACTGGAGTGGTGATGGAGTTGGATCTGGACGCAGTAGAAGCAGAAGAGGCTTCTACACTCTGGGGCGCAAGCTGTGGCATGGTGCACTGGGCGACCTTGCGGTGTCATGCACCGGAAGGCATCAGCCAATGGGTCGCAGATATCGCAGCGTATTGTACAAGGCGCGGAACGCTGATGTGAGGTGAGGTGAGGCGTTTCGAGATGCCGGTTGCTTTGGTGGAAACAGTCCAAGCCCCAATGTTACATACAGCTGTAACCGCGTTACGACGGAGTACAAGCCAGCGTGAGACGATACAATAGCGTCCAGTATTGAAGAGCAGGACAAGAAAACGGCAGTAAAGTATGGATACGGGTATAGTATAGTTGATAGTAAGAGAGTTTTCGGTAGGTGTGGAGTATCGTTTAACGGGGGAGACGTGGGAGATGTTGAAGCGAACGACTGGGAAACCTGGAAAGCCGTCGCAAAAGTTGCAAAGAAAGGTGGATGCCAGGCTGCCCTGGACGACAAGACAATATACCTTGCCTTGGGAATGGAGCGACGGCGGCTGCAAGCAGGGAATGTCGTTTGTGGAGGAGACTGGTCGAGCGAGCAAAGTGACAAGCGAATGCGGTACGTACTCTGTGGTGTATGCGCCGGCGCGTATCAATAATTACTATTCACGAGAAAGAAAGCAAGGGAACCGAGGGATGTGAAAGGAGAAAGGAGATAAGGGTGCTAATGAGCATTAAGAATTAGACTAGATTTTGAGGGGGAGATTTGCTGATTTGGTGGTCTATCGACAAAAAGTGAGGTGCCGTCCTTCGTAAATCTTAATATGGAAAGGGGGGCGGAAAAAACGGCGGAAACGGTCACGATTATCGGGTTACTTGAATCATTGACCTGAGAATTTTGACTATACCTAACAAACACGGCTACACTGGCTTTTCTCTAGCTTGATATATTTTGCGAAGTTAGTAAATCTTGATTCTACACAAAATCGAGTCAGGTGAATCAATGTTCGGCACCACTGAGACTGAGACGATGGAGTTGTTTGCCCACTTCGAATAGAAGAAGGCTTTGGACAAAGGGCACGGAGGTGTCTCCGACCCTGAAGACTCCCTATCCTGGATAAAGCTTACAAGGATCAAGGGTCCCCCTTTACCACAGCAGATGTCCTTGCTCTGATTGTACGTACATTATTAGTACATAAAGCTCAAGGCGTCTGTACTTTGTTCGGTAACTCTGTCTTTAGTACGGGCACGGTCAGAATATCGCCATCACATCTGCAATAGATATTTAGACTTACACCGGATAAAGAGAATCGTAGTAAGAGTAAGGGGTAAATCTACGGCTTTCACAACCTAGAACTGGGGTCATCTCTCCCACTAAAAGCCACTAACGAATGAAGCACGCGAGGCTTCCGCCCTGCCCACTTGAAATCGTCAATCGCACCTCACTAGAAGATGCCACTTAAAGCGTCCACTTTATAGCTGTGGATAATACCGGCTCAATAAATTGTGTCAGGGTTGAGTTGACTGGGCTGACTCGGTTCCATCGAATGCAGGGCGGCTGCTACGGGGAATAGTTTGATAACGGTTTCTATCGTCATAATTGCCAAGATGCTTCAGAGCAAAGACAGTCCGGTGGAGGTTGGCATAGGCCTAAAATTAAACGAACCCAACGAATGTCAAGAGCAAGATTGTCCGTTTCTTTGGGAAACGGAGGCTTGAAGGTCTAGAATCTGAATAAGCCATCTTTCATACCAAATGCTGAAAATAGTTGGTTCAGACTGCAACACCACTGGAACGCAAACTGACACGGACTACGGGACGTTGCGAGAGTTTTACTCTCCCGTGCCGTGGACAAGAACGTTTCGATTTTAGTGCCAAAGGTTGGATTCACGCGCCAGTTTAGCCAGGGGTTTTGTCATTGCATGCAAGCCTTTCCCGAGGGATTAAGGTCCAAAAATGTCAGATGCGAGGGAGTTTTGAAGGATCGTCTCTCCAAAGTTCAAATCAAGGTTCAAACCAAAGCTCAACATCGCAACCCTAGGTTCTAGATGCAATCTTATGAAGGTTGTTCTTGAGTTTGAGTCTTTAATTAGTCTAATCTTGTGATGCTCTCTGATCTCGACTAGCGTTGCTGCTGTACTTGCTCAACCACTTGACATCATCTTTTAATCTCGTTGTTAACGTGTTTTTACTCTCATATCATTACAGGTCTATCTTTCAGAAGGCCATTGTCAGTCTATGAGTGGCCTGCAATTAAGTGGGTTCCTTTCTAAAGCAATCACAAGGGCAAGGATCCCTTGAAGCCACAGTGCTAGCTGTTCCAATCAGAGCCTTAGTGGCTATTGTCACGTTTGATCCTAGCTCCGAATGATTCACAGCACTTTGCCGGATCCAACACAGTCAAACAAACCACTCCAAGGATTGTAGCGCAAGGGTCGCTGAGCTTAACCATTCTTGTCTGGTTGCGAAGGGTGGGCGGCCGGAAGATTTCTGAGATGTGCTGGGTTCTCGGCAAAAGACGCACAACCTAGGCAAGCTAGAAAAAGAAAAGACGGGGACCCTGTTCTGGACTGAACGGAATGAATGAGCTGAGAACCACCAGGTTCCCCTTGAGGATGTTGAGCTAATGCCCGTGGCAAACATTGATGTTCATTATTGTCACTTTCTTACAAGTCACTGTCCTCACGTTTCACATCATATCATCAATCACTGCACGTCTCGCTTATGCTCTGATATCTCCAAAAACAGAAGGTAATGTCAATAAAATGCACAGATATGCACGTGTCCCACCCTCAGTCGATATCCATTCTGTATCTGCTATATGCAGGTACAATCTGGCCATCTCAAGTGGTCCGGACTCCGAAGATCCATCCATATCACTCGTTCGTGTTGTTAGAACCCTGTCAGCGTCATCAGCTTAACCGCCCATCAAAGAATTATAAGTAGCACAGACCAAATTCTTGGCGGATGACACAATGCAAGCCTCGGATCTATCTTTTACCAAGGAGTGAATCACATCGGCTTTGTTTGGGATCTCAAGGAGAAACATAAGGCGCTTCGGGCTAAGATACCTTTTAAGAATGGGGACTCGAGATTATTCTTAGCTTAGATACCTTCAGTTGTCTAGTGTTTGTATGACAATCCACACTTCAGCGCGTATTCAAGGCCAACACAACAGCCATCTGATAGATTTGCTGCAAGCCACCCCGAAGGTCTTACACCTGAGGCGAACGAGATGCACATACAAAAGAAAGGACAGTTCGTCCTTGCTTCCTGCCATCTTGCTTCTTTATCTTGGTCCGTGAGCTAGAGGGGCATTCCATATCTTCAACTCATGCTAGTACCCTCCTTGCAGCCTTTACTGAGACAGTTTCGTCGGTACCCGCCGCGGGGGAATGTCTCTCAGCACGAAAACCATACATAATTCTTCCGTGTGGCTGGATTCCCCCATTTGTTATGTTCGTAAGCCAGCCAGATGAGGCTTGGACGGTCCAGATGTCACTGTACCTGGGCCATGTCATTGGTACCTGTACGATCTCCCTAGCACAGTTCGCGATTTGGGCCTCCTCGAAGCCCACGTGCTATTAGATACATGAAAGACAAGCTACCCTAGGTCGATGGAGGATGGGAGAGGAATCGCATACTATTGAGATGATGAGGATAATATATAGATGTAGTACCCAGAACTGGTCAGGTTTTCGGTCATTGTGTGTGACGGTAAGAGCGGTGTGATCTAGAAATGTGATAAGAGTCCCTCATTTGTTCGCGAGCTCCATGGGTCTGAAAACTATGTTACCAGTGCCGAGCTCCTGTAATTATGCATACATAGTATGCTTCGGAGAGGAAGGACAATATGCATAATAAGTCTCGATGGATATTATCCACTATTCTCATACATCAATGTCTTGTACAGCGTTGATTTCGATCACCGTGATTCCGCCCGTAACGGCGCAATGCATGAAATAATTTGCGGCAAGTGTCCTGGTTGTAGGTACTTTATAAGTCAGGGGAGGTCAGAAAACTGAAGACCTCGTTTTACGTACCAAAAATACGTACGTAGGTTCAGACTTAATATAAGTACTCTTTGACCAGTTTATTTCTGCCCCCTGGTTTATAGTCTCAAGTCTTCTGATACATAGAGCGTATTTTAGCGTCCTTCTATCTTTGTCAGTCAAGTTATATACAGTTCGCACATCCTCCTCATCCCTGAGCTTGGCTAATCTTAGCGTTCCAGGGTAAGTCTGCGGACAGGAACCACGCTACAACCTCGAACTCCGTCGTAGACTCGGACTTCAATTCAACATCTGTACATGAAATCCCCCATGACAATGTCAAGTATTGTGTTATCTATTGCATTTTGTAGTGATGAGCATACCAAATGTTTATAGGTGGTAGATGCCTACCTCAGTTTATGTACTCAGTATATTGTATCGGAAATGTGTAGGTTAGCACTCAGATACAATAGATAAGTCACGAGGAACATGATTAAACAGAATGATACGTCGCATGGGTGTTTGAAGGACATGTTTCCCACTTTGATCATTCGAGCAAGCTATAGGCCTTATGTCTGACATCAAGTGTAAACCGTTCATGGATCTAGAACGACTACTGCTGGATGGTAATTGTGAGAGTGTTTCAACCCCACGCAGCTAGTTTCAATATACCTCTCATTATGTGAGGAGCCTCGCGCCTACATAATTAAACGCCACAGACATACATAGGCTGCGAATCGTTCGGATATTCGGCCCCCGCCGCTCGATAGCTATTATAAAAGAGAAAAATGGACCTGAGTCTGGTCACTAGGGCACAACTGGGTTGATTTCCAGTGACAAACGATTAAGTCGCGTGTGAGATGGAAGACATTAATTGTTTCATATTCCTCGGGCTATAGTCCACTCGTAAGTCCAGCTACAGCAGTTCTGACACCGGATGTATGAACACATAGGCACTGGACGTAAACCATTGCTTTTATTTCGGATAACTAACGACCGTCCTTGTGAATGATGCAAGTGGGCACATCCATGGAATGGAGATTCCAAGCAGTGCTCAAAACCCAGCTTCAGCGAGTTCAGGACTTTCGGATGTCCATTTGAACAGCTTGAAAGTACCAGACTCAACTGCTTTTTGGGAAAAAAATTGAACTTTCCCACCTGCCCCATGACGTTATTTTCAAAATGTTATAGTTTGGACCGCCTGATCAAACACCCAACAATGATCCGCTCACGTAGCATTGTTCGTCAAACTTGCCCATATGGTTGAACTCTTACTCACCAACCATGACTCTAAAACAACTATTGGTGCCTTAAAGCTCGCCTCTAATGATAAGCCGCCATAATGAACCCAAAAAAAATAGGCGGCCGCACCAAAAACCTTTACGGAATGACTGAGTCCCGAGGAAAAAGGATATCGTGGGGAACAGTAACTACTGAAGGATTCTGCCACCAATCCCAGCAAATGCTTCACACTATTTAGATCTTATCAGGTTGAATTGAATGATAGCTAAAGTGCCCTCAGGGTGTCAAAAAGACTTACGACCTATGGATAAAGTCAGGGGGGGTAAAAATAAACTGATCAAAGAGCATCCTAAAACTACCATTAATTATCCTAAACTTACCTAAGTATTTTTGTCGTTTACGATGATGGTCTTATGTTTTCTGTTATCCCCCAATGTGCTCGAACCTGGCGATCAGAATAATCCTGTCATGGATGTCAGAATGCACCCTAGGGTCTTATGACCCCTGAAGACTTGCCGAAGTTCAGGGGTTTCTAGTGCCCAGCTTGGTTTCAGGAGGCGGTCGGTGGAGGTGGTGATCGCCAGGGTGAGCACCCAACTAAATTTCCTTGTAAGACGAGGACTTGACGTTGTAAGCGAGACGTTGAAGAAACCCCGTCCGAAGAATGTCGCGCCGCCGATAATGGCCGTAAGTCGGGGCTTAGGACCCACTGGCTCCGGGACTCCAGCTTCCGATATTGAGCCTTAGCACCGGCCTCTGGAAGTTTGAACTGCCATTGACAGCTTTGGCTTTTGAAACCGCTCTGATGATTCATTGACTCAAACTTGATGATTTTGTTGTCGAATGTCAATTATGCCCAATTGAAAACCATAGTCCCTTGGCAATGTACTCGGCAAACATGGCAGAATGGAATTTTCTTTATTCATTAACACACACAGTGGCATTAAGTGTACAGCCAAGATTCTATGGCTTTTCGCGCAAACCAAGCAGAACAACTCAGCCCTGCCGTCTGGCACCAACGTTTTCTCTTGTTCTTTCCATTTCTTCAGGGTCCAGGGATCCACAACCGTGGGCTATGTCGAAGGGAAGCATATGACTGGTTGGGCTTGGCTTATTCAAGATGCATCTTTCAGCCCCTGCCCATCACAACCGCGAAATCTGGTTTCTTGTGGGTGAGTGATTGTTGGAGGCGGGGGGCTGACGTGCACGCGCATGTGCGACGTCATGATCCGGTGACCTCGTGTTTTACTGGTAATTTAGAGCCTTTTGTGTCCAAGTCTAGAGTGGTTAGACATATCTATCATCCATCAGATTGGTCTGACTTAAAACTTGGGCTTGGTCGGGTTGGGTTGGAACAAATCATGGAAGCTTAATAGCCTTTACTCACATGCTATGTCTTCCATTGCAGCCTGATCATGCGCATTGTCAATCAGAACATAAAAGATCGCCATTCCCAAGGATACCCGCCCGTGGCCACCGTTAACTGTTCACCATCCATTGTCGTCCAAACTATCCCACTTCAACATCGTGACCTGCCTGAACACCCCAACCCCACTCGATCATCCTCGGGTTGTCCTCGTCAATCGCCATTTGGTTGGTTGTTTGTCGCATCAAGGGTAACTGCATTTTGTTATTGTTGTCGCTGCAGTTGTAGCTGTCCTTACTGACAAAATGGGTATGTCTCCTCTTGCTGCACTTTGCCGTGTGTCCCGCATCACAAATTCAACCGTCACTGACGTCATCGCAACAGTCACCAAACCTTACGAGAAAAAGCGACTCTATCTCCAGCATCCGGAGCAGGACTATGGCATTGTGAGCCATCGCGTAACACGAATCATTCCTCCTCCAGAGCCTTCTCCTCCCCCTCCCCCTCCGGTCATCGTGAGACCTCCTCTGCCACCACCACCTCCTCCACAGCCTCAACCACCACCGCCGCCTCCCGTGGTCGAGAAACCACCACCTCCTCCGCCTTGCCCCCCAGTTGAGAAGCCCAAGCTCCCGCCTCCTCCGGTTGTGAAACCTAGGCCTCCATCGCCTCCACCAGAGGAGCCTATTGAGGTCATCGCAGTCGATGTTGAGCCACACAAGAAAAAGAAGAAGCCCAAGTCTCGATCACGAAGCAGGCATAGCCACCACTCATCATTTGATCACGATCGCGAGCGTGTCATTGAGCGTGAGAGGATCGTCCCTATTCCTGTGCCGGTTCAAGTCGAGCCTCGTTATGAGACGTTCCGGTACGTTGAGGGAACTCGGCGTCAGGAGTATTCACCCCCATCACCACCCAGGCGGATGATAGAGGACGATCGTGTACGGCTCCGTATCACGGATCGAGAGCGTGAGTACTACCGATGATCAGGGAATGCTACTGAATGACTGGGGACGAAGCGAACTGCAACGGCATTGTCTGTATTACGACTGATGACTTTGATTCTTTGAAATATAGGGCATAAGGGGTATTGTTCCTTCAGGAGTTAGGGCAATCTGAATCTATTTAGACCAAATTTTCACAAATCATATTCCAAGTTACCTGAAGTTATCATAAAAAGTTATACTTGGCTCAGGCCTATGCCTAAATTTTGAGATCATGAACTGGGCTTATATCAAGCATCCTAAGTTTATGGTGGTAATTTAAGCTGAGGACGGAACGATAGCAAACTGTTTACAACATAAGTAACGTAATCACATTTGCAGGTCGATAAATCCCCAGCGGTGGGATTCGCTCTTTTACTCGCAATGGGAACACTATGGATGACGACATCTTCCAGTTTCTATCCTTCAAATGTGAGGCTCGGCGTTCACATCGATGTCAATTCAGGAATATGGACAAATGCCATCCACTGCGTTTCTCTTGATGCAACCGCCTTGGCCATTGTGTTCCGACTTCAGTCTGCCACAACGCTGCGGCGCCACTACAGATATTATCCGACCCATTTACGTATCATCGTCAATAAGAAGCTATAGCCAGTTATATACCATGAGATCCTTGCCAAGGTAAGGACCTTCTCCGAGATTTGGTACTGGTGGCCTGACAAAAGGCCCTCATGACTCCTACTCAACAGCAAGGTTACCTGGCATCCATCTTCACAATTTCAACCTTCCATCGGCACAAGTACAGTTTGATTCACTGTGGCTTGATACAGCCTAGGGGAGGCCAGAAAACTTAAGACCTTAGGTGATCCTAAGTGACATGAATTCTTAGGTAAACTTAGGAGTGCCTTACCTTGGGATAATTTAGGGCAATTTAAGATACTCTTTAGTAAGTTTATTTTTGCCACCTGATCTAAGATCTCAAGTCATACGCCCTAGAACAGCATCTGTTCTTCTTTGACCACACAATCCACACAAACCACAATCGCTGGCATTGCGATATCGAGTAGTTTGACAAATTTCGCTCGAACATCGCCAGGAGCCTGTTATTGAGTAATCCAATACATTGGCACACATGACACATGCCAGTACCAGATCAGGGTTGTCGTATGAGCATGTGGAGCAGGTTCGGCTGGACGCTGCTTCATTGCTTGTCGAGTTGTCTGGCTGAGCTGAACCTTGAGGAGTCGAGATTTGGGATTCTTTCGGGGCTTTTACATTATTTTCTGGGTTAATAGGTCTCGTTGTTGTTGATGTCTTAAGCTGTTGCGATTTTTCGGTAGGTTCTGCCTTGATAGTGATGGTTGGCGCCGTTGATGCCCGTGACCGGTTGTTGAGAACTGGGGGCCAACACTCTTGAGCTTGTTCTGAAACTTGTGGCTCAGGCAACTCCTTTTTAATGCCCCTAATCATGTTTTGGAGTTCTTGACTCTCGTCTCTTGCCCCAGGGTCATCTGTGTCCTCGTCTTCACAGACTCTGACCATACCGCGACCTTGTCCATCGAGGAGTTTCTTGCCGTCAACATCGACTGCATCTTTAGAATCCTCGCCAGGCTCATCCTCAAATTCGCTATCACTGCCGGAATCCGTCTCGTTGTCATCTTTGATTGGCTCAGGCTCTGCCTTTTGCTTTTCGAAGCGAGCGAGTGCTGCCGCCGCCCGGAGCTCGCGCCCTCTCATGCTACCAGCAACTCGAGGTTTTGCCTGGACCCTCTTGCCACTCTCCAACTTGACCTTTTGCTCCTCGTCGGCACCGAGAGCAACCCCGTTTTTGCCGAATTTCTTCAAGATTCGCCTTTCCTTTCGTTCTTGATAGGAAAGTTGTGGTTTGACCGTTCTCTTGCGACGTGATCTGTAAGTACCTCCACAGAGATGTTCTGGTAGTACCTCATCAGCAAGCACGCTGTTCTTTTCCCATTCGCCTGTGGCGAGATTAGCGCCCCTTCCCCAGAGGCCGTCTCCGGTGTAGTTTTTCGACCAAAGCCCGTGAATCTGAGAAGCATACGAATTTCGAACCGCCCAAAATGCTCTCGAATGATTCATTTGCTTGCAATGCGCTAGCTCATGCATCATGACCATCTGTACATAGTTGAATGGTAGCCAGCGACCAGTGCTGGGCGACTTGAGGACGAGTTGAACCACTTCGCCTGCATTGAAATTTCGTCCAACGAATTCACGATTTGGTTCGTACTCTTCTAGCGAAGTAACGTACAGGTAGTTTTCTCGCATGATGGGACCTGAAGAAGGAAAATATCAATACCATACCATTGGCCCAAGAGTTCAACAAACTCACGACATTGTGCTGCTATTCTTTCAAGAAAGTCCTGGGCTATCTGTTTGTCTGGGCCCTCTAAAGGCTTGATGAAGACTATGTTGGGATTCGGTTGCGGTTTCTTTTCGTTCAGCCGTTGATATCCAGCAACCATTGTTACTTCCAAGTTAAAGGGAGGAAATGGATTGTGTTAAAAGGTGAGTAAGCCTGTCGCTTGTGGAACTGCCCCAAGACCTGACTGGTAATGGTGGTGTACTAGACAGAAAGGTGAATGATGCATTTACAATGGAGCCTCAACTGTAAGACGCGTAAAGTAGAAAACTCCATGCGCGAGATCATGTGACTGACTCACGACGCCAAACTTAAGAACCGGTCTGGTCTAGCGTGCTAATAACACTACGATTCTCAGAGTCAATAACCCGATTAGACTTTGCGAGAAGAGAGATAATTAAAGTATCGAAGGCACTTCCGATGCCTAGGCTTAGGCATACACTTGTGCCGGAAATGTATATGCTTAGGTCTTATAAAAGCAGGGATATATCGTCTGGGTTTCCAAGGTTCTTATGTTCTCAACACAGATACTAGACTTAGGTAAATGTAGTAGAAATAATCACTCGCTAAACTCTCTTACTATATGGGCTGTACGGAAACGCCAGCTAAAAACGCACCTCTACCTATATTCCAGCGCATATTTTAATCATGTATTGCTGCCGTTCATAACCCCCTCTCTTCCACGTTGGTAATCGCGCTCTGCAGCGCACTTGTCAAATCAACGTGGAATAATGGCTTATCCAGACTATGAACAACAGCACCTCTCCGCTTTTGCTTCTCTAGTTCTCCTGATGACATTGAGCCGTAGGATTTTACGGAGGAGAATCCTCCAATCAAAGGCTCTTCGTCGGTGTTATCTGTATATCTTGGCGTCAGCTCGTGGAAGCCAGTCTCCTGAGCCGGTACCGAGGCGGAGTCCTTGCCACCGATTTCCGCTACACTGAAAATCGATTTCCATCTTCGATGTGTTATGTCCTCGTTGGGTTTGTATGGGACTCCAAAACCTGCTGATACCAAAGCTCTCTTGGACCATCGATTATTTATGCAAGCAAAATGCCAGTCTACGCCGTCGGGGGAGGCGTATGAATCAAGCTGGTTACGAATGTCAATCAGTCGTTGAATCGAGGTGATGTCGACATTGTTGACAGAACTGAAATCCAAGATAACTGCCTTCAGAGTTGGGAGTGTAGAGTCCGAATCCGAATGAACAGGACGCTTTGCAGATTTTCTTGGCCCTGGGTTATTCCACGGCCTGTCACCTGGTCGTTCGAAAGCTTCGGGACTGCTGCGTTGCGTATTGGACTGAATAAAGCCGACGAGATAGTCCAAAGATGAGTTGGCGTTCGGGTAATTGAAGCCTTCAGAGAAGCGGTAGATAAAAATTCCAGGATATGGATGATCAACTTCGACTTCGGGATTCGAGCCATCACCGTGATCAAGGGGAAGAAAAACGTTTCTTGCAGAAATCTCAGAATCATCGATCGTTCCGTACTCTCCGACAACTTTTCGGTGGTCGTCGCCAATAACATGGTCGCCAATGACTGAATGGACCTTAACTTTGCCAAGAAACCTGCCTTTAGCTTTGAGGATTCGGTAGATAAACACAGCGCCTGCAAGGAGGACGGTAGCATACAGCCCATCTTCTATTTGAGCAAAGACACTGACGATAACACCAGTGAAGAAGATGAAGACCTCGATAGGCGAAACCCTCCAGAACTGGTAAACGGTGTTAGGGGGTGTGACGAGATCCCCAACAGCGTGTATGATGACTGCCGCAAGGGCAGCAGTTGGGATATAAAAGAAGACAGTAGTCAGTAGGTAAGTTGCAAGTAAAACCATAAGTCCAGTGATTATTCCAGCTGCAGGCGTTCGTACACCAGCTTTTGACTGAATCGCAGTACGACTGAAGGATCCCGTCGAAGGGTATGCCCCGACGAATGGTCCAATAAGATTAGCAATTCCAATAGCAACCATTTCTTGGGAGGGATCGATTGTGTAATTGTTGACACGTCCAAACGACTTTGAAATTGCCATATGCTCGACAAGCAAGACGATGACAGTAGCTGGGAGATACGGAACAAAGTCCGAAACGAGTTCCGTCGTTATCTTTGGAGCGCCGACATTCTGGAATCCTTCCATCTTATTAGCTCCATAACTTAAGAAGATAGATTGTCTTTGGAGATACCTTTCGGAATTGCCCCTAGAACCTTGAAGAGGGGATCGTCTCTTCTATGCATGTTGAGGATCCAACTCATCGTTGTATATATCAAAATGACAAAAACCGTTCGCATTGTGTTGATGAAGAACAAGGATCTTCTATGTTTTGGATATCGCTGTGCCGCTGCGGTTAAAGCTTGACGCACAAGGTACAAAATCGACAGGGCTGAGACGCCGATAATGGCGTCGCAACCCGCCTCTCCAAGATGTTCGATCGTACTTGCAAGAACCTTGTATGGCGGGTCTCGATTCGAAAACCCTGTTAGACCGAGAAGTGCTGGTAGTTGACCAACGCAAATGGTGATAGCAGAGCTGGTCATGAAAGCGGACAGGGACGTAATGGAAATGAGATCGACTATCCACCCGCATCTGAATAGTCCAATCATGAGTACAATGCAGCCTGCGATAACTGACAAGGCTGATGCAACAACATGAGACGGGATGTTTTGACCCGAATCTCGGACATCCTGAACAACATTACCGACCACGGTTGAAAGTACTGCCACAGGACCGATAGATATATCCTTGGAGGTACCGAAGATCCAGTAGATCAAGGCCCCTATGAAAGACGAGTAGAGGCCAAATTGGGGTTCCAGATTCGCGAGAATGGCATACGCCATGCCTTGTGGGACGACTACAGCACCTATTGTGATACCGGCGACTAAATCACCGGCAAACCACTGCAGGTTGTAGTGGCTGATCCACGTAGCGAACGGGAATAATGAAGCTGCATATGTGACGACCTCCTTTCTTGATGGAATCTGTTCCTTGAGCCAGTCCGACGACGTGGGTTCAGTCTCGTAGAATGAACTGTTTCTTTGTATAGAAAAACTGGATAGGTTCCTTGTTGCCTCAGCTTGCAAATCTTGTCGTCTTTGGACTTCGAGTTTGATGCCGAGGATATTAGCTAGCCCCCTGCCTAACAGGTTTATTTGGCCTTGCATCATTTGTACCGGTCGAGCTCTTGAATAAAAGCCTAAGTTGCAACAGCCAAATGTGATTTCACCCTTCAACTTCCTTTCAACAATAAAACGGTCCGTTACTCAGGCAAGAACATTGCTCATGTATGTCTGCCAACTCTGGTCCTAGCGACAGAAAACCTGATCTGCAGTGTAGGTGTGATCACTGGACCAGCTGTAGCTAGCCAATTTCATAGAGAAGCGTGGAGGTCTGGGATGTTCAAGAAGAGGAAAGGTAGATGATAGCGGATATATTTCTGTTCTTCTGGCAAATAGAATAACAGGAAATGTGTTGGTGTTGATCTTGTGGTCTGGGGTCTTGGTTCAAAGCGATGACGAATATCGTGGGGTGTAAGGCGACATTCTACTTGGAGTTTGTAATGTGAGATGGAATTCATATCAAAACTGGATGATGGCAAAATGCGGTTTTGACATTGCAATTCCGCTGAATAACTGAACAATCAAAACTCTTGACAACGGAAGGCAAAGCAAGGGGCTATAAATCAAAGATCAACTTTATAGTGTGGCAAGAGCTTCAAACTTGTAGTTGAAGATTGGGAAAACTCTTGATGAACCTGGGGAAACAAGTGAACCCGGAACCGTCCGTAATCGGCATTGTGTGGAGGGGCACACAAGCATGATATGGAGGGGCAGAATGTGTTGTCATGGCTTCTTATTCAAGGCTTTCTCCATCTTTTTTCTGAATGAATGACAAAGTCGTGCGGCGTTTGGTCAGCTTGTAGTGTTCAGCATGATATAAAAATGGGTGGGTTTCGATGTCGCAATCGCCACCTTCCCCTTCACAGTAATAGCGTGACAGCATCGGGAACAGTGGTAAGAAGAAGAAAAAATACCCCACGTCTGAGATCCATAATTTCCCAAGCCATGAAAGCCAGGATTGTGAGCTAAGGTATGTAGCGATATCCCGAGATTTGCGGTGATTGTGAGCAAATCTTATCTCTTTGAGTGGCACAAGGCCTCAAATATGTACCGACAGGGTGCGGGCGCCAATCAAAATGACTGTGACGATCGGTACCTTCAACCGCACCTAAATTGGCGCGTGATAGAAGTACCAACAGTCAGCATTGTTACAAATTGCTACATCACACACTTTACAGCCGTA